>NQVE01000077.1:0-267500 GCA_003260385.1 Cuscuta australis | reverse complement strand
GTAGCGCGCGTGCGGCCCAGAACATCTAAGGGCATCACAGACCTGTTATTGCCTCAAACTTCCGCGGCCTAAGAGGCCGTAGTCCCTCTAAGAAGCTGCCCACGAAGGGATGCCTTCGCATAGCTAGTTAGCAGGCTGAGGTCTCGTTCGTTAACGGAATTAACCAGACAAATCGCTCCACCAACTAAGAACGGCCATGCACCACCACCCATAGAATCTTGAAAGAGCTCTCAATCTGTCAATCCTTACTATGTCTGGACCTGGTAAGTTTCCCCGTGTTGAGTCAAATTAAGCCGCAGGCTCCACTCCTGGTGGTGCCCTTCCGTCAATTCCTTTAAGTTTCAGCCTTGCGACCATACTCCCCCCCAGAACCCAAAGACTTTGATTTCTCATAAGGTGCCGGTAGAGTCCTAAAAGCAACATCCACCGATCCCTAGTCGGCATCGTTTATGGTTGAGACTAGGACGGAGGCTTGCTGGAAGGAAATCCAGGATCATCAGCATCGCATTGAGACTAGCCTTGCGGAACAGGGTACGCAAATTGCCCATATCTTGGACTACGTGGAGGCACAGCAAGGAGTCCCTAGCACCACTCGCCAGAGAGGGCGCGGTCGCGGGCAAGGAGGAGGACGTGGGCAGTGAGCTATTCCCCCTGCACTAATATGTTTCTTTTGTTTTGTTTGTTTGATTCAAGAATGGTTGGTACTTCAGTTTGGTTTGAACACACCTTTGGTAAACCTTTTTTATTTTTAATTACTTTTATTTACATCAGCATATTGTTTATCTTTAAGTGTGAGGACAACTTAGTATTTGCATGCACGTTCTTCCACCATAACTCTAATTTCTGATCACTTTAAAACACGCGAGGGAGCGGTTCCGTCTAAAGTGTGAGGAGGAGAGAGTTATGGTTGAATCACTTTTTAGGAATATAATTTATCTCTATATTTGTAGGAAAATTATATATACAGTCATCAATTTTAATTTTCAAAAAGGAATTCTTTTACCCTAAAATAAGGATACTTAAAAAAAAATTGTCAAACTTAAATTTTTGTGCAAATTTTTGAAAATTTTTGGTACAAATTTTGGTCTAACAATTGTTTTAAAATCATGCTCTCTAATTTTTCAGTAAAAATTTATTCTGTACAGAAATATTTCGTAAGGTCAAATAATTTTTAATTGTTTTATTAGAAATATCTTAAGATACTGCTCCGCTATTTTTCAAAATATGAGCACTTATTGTTTCTTTAAAAATTCTTTCTCAAAACTTTTTTTCAAACACACCTTGGTGAGAACGAGTTCTGGAGTGAGTTTAAGTTCAAAAAGCATTTGGTTCTATATCAGATGATGAGACTTATTTTGGGTAAGTGCCAAAAAGCATGCGGTTCCATATCGTGTGATGAGGTTTTTGAGTGAATAAAACTCCAAAAAGCTTGTGGTTCTATGTCATGAGATGAGGATCAAAGTTTATGCTCGTGTCAACATGACAAGGTGATGTTAAAAAAAAGGAGAGAAACATTTTCAAGAAACAATTTTCTAATTCAATCATTAAATATTCTTTGACCCTGTAAAATATTCAAGTAACTAAATAAATTGTTATTTAAAATTTAGAGAACATGATTTTGATAACACCAATATTCCTAAATCTTGATCATGCAAACCAAATTTGATTAAATTTGTATAAAAATATGAGTTTGACAAAATATTTATTTCCTAACAATATGGGTTAAACTTATTTTTAGAAAATTAAGTTGATGACTGTCCAATATCTTGTTCCTACAAATAGATTGTGTAAATATTTTTCGTGAATGTGTTAAGTTGTCCTTGTTCTTTTAGTTATTCAGTTTGTTGCTTGAGGGCAAGCAACGTTTAAGTGTGAGGAATTTGATAAGTACATTTTGTACTTATTATTTTTCTTATATTTAAACGTTTTTGTATGTAAAGAAAATTAATTAAGGTAAAAATATTTATTCTCTTTTCTAAATTTCTCAAAGTTGTCATTTTGTTTATAAAAAAGGGGTGTTCAAAACAAATTTGGAATTTTCAAACAGAAACTTGTTCAAACAGAGTAAAAACTTGAAAGAAAATAAAATATTTGAGATATTTAAGCTCAATTTCGTCCATAGCTCCAGAAGAGAAAATTGTTCAGAACAAAATATGGAACTTGCCACAGAAATTCGAAGCCCAAAAACCAAGGTTGGGCCGGGCGACTTGCTGGGCGACCGCCCCGGACCCAGCCCCGGGATTCAATTGCAAGATAAGGCAAGAAAACGACACGTTTTGCAGGGATATTTTTATCGACTGCGGGGCGACCGCCCCGGACCCAGCCCCGAAATCCAAACGGCAGCTAATTGCAACTGGCAGCAACTTGGGGCGGAATATTCAGATATTCCTCCTAGGGCGACCTTCCGGGCGGCCGCCCCACTCCCTGCCCCGGAGATTCCTAGGCCTATAAAAGGCAGCGTCGATCAGCCTTCTTCTTCATCATCCTCTATTTGTTTTTTCCTCTCCATAGCAGCGAGAATCATTATAAAATTGTAGTTTTAGTTTATTTTGGGAGTTTTAGTACTGTTCCAATTCTGCTTTTCTGGAAGTTGTAAGTTTCTTTAATTAATATTATAAACATGTTTTGTTATTCAATTTGTGCACTTTTTATTATTACTATGTCTATTTAAACAAATTAGGAATGTGAATTGAAATTAGGGTAGTAGGTATGTAGGAAAAATAATTATGTTGGAGTATTAAATTTAATTAATTGAAATGTTAAGTTGCTAGTAATTGTTGAATGTTCTAATTAATTAATCTGGCCAATTTATTAATTAATTTTGAAAAAATTATTATGTCCATTTGTCAATGAATGAGAAAAATAATTTAGTCAATCAATTCTATCACATTAATAATGCCTAGAGATAGGATAAAATTAATGGAGTTATTGTGACAGAATTACTCACTAGCTAAATTAATTAGTTAATTTAATAATCCAACTAGTTAAATTATCTAAAATATTCCTACTACCTGAAATCAATTCATATTCCTTTTTATCAAACAATTATTTTATTACTCTCTGCAACTCAGTTTAATTCCAAACCACAAATACTTTTCGAATTTAGAAGGCTTCCAAAACCAATGAGTAAAACTTTGCCTAAATAGATTTTAATAGAAAACTTATTTTAACACCAATCCACGTGAATACGACACGGGAATAAATCGATCTCTTTTAGAGTGAAATTTACTACCACTAAAACTCTTTCGTCAGCCGAGGTTAGCCAAATTTCTTTAATTTGGCTTTGCCGATGTTAGGTGTGTCGTCCCTGCACTAGCTCCTTCCCTTCCGGCATTTGGTTCTTCCGTTCCACCCACCCAGGTGGAAGGACCAGGCGTCGCGGGCTAATGCTGTTGGTTTTATGGGGGCTATAAGTGGGTGGGACAGTTGGCTACAGTTTTGTCGGCCTTCGAAATGCCGGTTGTTGGGATGCCTGCATTTCGAACGGGGATATGTAAAGATGCTAGAAAATCGACCTAACCAATTTTCTACTAGGCTAACTATAAAAATTTATAACATAAAAATTAAATTAAGCACCAATCCCCGGCAACGGCGCCATTTGACGAAAGAGTTTTAGCGGTAGTAAATTTCACTCTAAAAGAGATCGATTTATTCCCGTGTCGTATTCACGTGGATTGGTGTTAAAATAAATTTTCTATTAAAATCTAGTTAGGCAAAGTTTTACTCATTGGTTTTGGAAGCCTTCTAAATTCGAAAAGTATTTGTGGTTTGGAATTAAACTGAGTTGGACAGAGTAATAAAATAATTGTTTGATAAAAAGGAATATGAATTGATTTCAGGTAGTAGGAATATTTCAGATAATTTAACTAGTTGGATTATTAAATTAACTAATTAATTTAGCTAGTGAGTAATTCTGTCACAATAACTCCATTAATTTTATCCTATCTCTAGGTATTATTAATGTGCTAGAATTGATTGACTAAATTATTTTTCTCATTCATTGACAGATGGACATAATAATTTTTTCAACATTAATTAATTAGAACATTCAACAATTACTAGCAACTTAACATTTCAATTAATTAAATTTAATACTCCAACATAATTATTTTTCCTACATACCTATTACCCTAATTTCAATTCACATTCCTAATATGTTTAAAACGACATAGTAATAATAAAAGGTGCACAAATTGAATAACAAAACATGTTTATAATATTAATTATAGAAACTTACAACTTCCAGAACAGCGGAATTGGAACAGTACTAAAACTCCAAAAATAAACTAAAACTACAATTTTATAATGATTCTCGCTGCTATGGAGAGGAAAAAACGAAGAGAGGATGATGAATAAGAAGGCTGATCGACGCTGCCTTGTATACGCCTAGGAATCTCCGGGGCGGGGAGTGGGGCGGCCGCCCGGAAGGTCGCCCTAGGAGGAATATCCGAATATTCTGCCCCAAGTTGCTGCCAGTTGCAATTAGCTGCCGTTTGGATTCCGGGGCGGTCGCCCAGCAGGTCGCCCCGCAGTCGATAAAAATATCCCTGCAAAACGTGTCGTTTTCTTGCCTTATCTTGCAATTGAATCCCGGGGCTGGGTCCGGGGCGGTCGCCCAGCAAGTCGCCCGGCCCAACCTTGGTTTTTGGGCTTCGAATTTCTGTGGCAAGGTCCATATTTTGTGCTGAACATTTTTCTCTTCTGGAGCTATGGACGAAATTGATCTCAAATATTTTATTTTCTTTCAAGTTTTTACTCTGTTTGAACAAGTTTCTGTTTGAAAATTCCAAATTTGTTTTGAACACCCCTTTTTTATAAACAAAATGACAACTTTGAGAAATTTAGAAAAGAAAATAAATATTTTTACCTTAATTAATTTTCTTTACATACAAAAACGTTTAAATATAAGAAAAATAATAAGTACAAAATGTACTTATCATCGGCACACCGAAATCCGACCTCAGAGTGTCAGCCCCACAAGGACATCCCAATCATCCTCGCTTGAAATGCCGGCATCCCAACAACCAGCATTTCGGGGGCCAACAAACCGATGCCCAACACCGATTCCCACCGCCAACTCGAACTGCATTAGCTCTGACGTCCGTTCTTGTTGCTAGTGGGTGGGACACTAGCCGAACGAGGCGCCAAGGGAGGGTGTGAGCTAACGCAGGGCCTAGCAAGGGCAAAAACCAAGCCTTTTAAAACCGACCGAAAAATCCTTCAGGGACCATACCCCCCCTATATATGCTTAAAAAACATAAACCCAATATACAGCAGTAGATACGATTCTGCTGTAGAGTCACACTCACCAAACAGGCCCCAAATTCAAACACCAAGCCAATTCCTTGTCACAGCCCGTAACCAAACATCATTCTTAGATCATAATGATATGCAAAACACACTAGCAAACATTTGGGGCGACAAAAAAGCAATAGCCAAAACGGCAAAAGCAGTGGTTCTCCGAAAGCCCACACTTCAAAAACCACATGTGAAAAACAAAATTCATGCCACCCACAATTTGATTTCCAGCTACAAAAGATATATGAACTATTTTTAATGGCTTTTTGCTTTGCAAACGCCGAAAAAATAAACGGAAAAGAGCAAGAACCAAGCTTTTTTTTTAGCCAACCGGAAAAACCTTCACTGACCATGCCCCCCGCTACATGATGCAACAATAGCCGGCATTCCTCGAGCGTGTAACACCTTAATCCGTCCAGGTCTGCAGCCCCATTCGGACTAAAGTATTTAACTTGGTAATCATAAAATTTAAAACTCTTCAAACACACTTTATTAATCCCAATAATATTTTTCATGACATATACAGTACGGAGTATTTAACAATATTGCGGAAGCGAATTTAATATTGACATATCATAAATTATTTCAAAACTTGTCACATCCATCCTGACAATCTCGCCCCATCTGCCGCCAGGAATTACATTAATCTTTCTGTTTACCTGCGTGTAGCAAATAAAACACACAACACGCTCAGCGGTGAAGCTGAGTAAGCATATCTAAAACGCCGAACATCCAGATAAATTGAATCTCAATTCATAATCAACCATTTGATATCATGCACACGATATATGGTTCAAACATTCAAAATATTTTCAATATTTTATTCCAAGTCATTTGATATTCAATATATATCAACCATGCTCTTAAATTATTCTTAATCTAAGGCCACATCATTTTATAATAAGCTCTTAGCTATTCGTAGTCTAAGGCAACATTTCTAACCAGGCCCTTAAACTATAAATAGTTTAATGCAGAACACAAGAATCGATAATCCACCCTATGAGTCATGTGGATTACGTACCAACCGAACAGTGAACTGTCGGATGGGTGATATCCGTTCTAGATCCCGTACGTACGTTTTAACCCCGAATTATGAATTGTCAAGGAGGTATATCTTAGAGTTCTTCTAGATATCCTTAATATTCATCATCAACATACAAGAGGGTATATCTTAGAGTCCTCCTAGATATCCTTAATAATATACACCGTTTTCATGATCACCATTATATTCATTTTTAATCATGATTTAATCATCAATAATCATTCTAATCATTAGGTTTATCATTCATAATTAGCCATAATAAGAATTCATCATAATGATCAT
The DNA here is from genome assembly GCA_003260385.1 of Cuscuta australis. Taxonomy (NCBI): domain Eukaryota; kingdom Viridiplantae; phylum Streptophyta; class Magnoliopsida; order Solanales; family Convolvulaceae; genus Cuscuta; species Cuscuta australis. Next base: position 260,878 of record NQVE01000077.1, on the reverse strand, counting down.
TCAACATAACATTTAATAACAATTAATGGCCTAGTCTCGAGTGTTAACACCTGAACTTACCGTCATGCATCTCATAATATTTTTATTTGTTCAAAACATTATTTTTACTATAAAAATCATTATAATGATTATAAACAATTGATATCCAAAAATATGATTCTAAGCAACATTTCCAGAAATATTTTCGGAACAGGAATTGAACTGATTGAGGAAAAATCGATTATTTAAAATTAACTAATCCATTAATCACAAAAAATCGATTTTTGCTTCTAAATTAATCCATTAAATCAAATAAATTGATTATTGATTTAAAAATAATTGATTAAACAACTAAAATCGATTTTTGTTTCATAATTAATCGAAGGAGCCATGCGATAGGGAGTTGCAGATATCGGTCCTGTTCCAGGAACAAGATCGATGGAAAATTCTATTTCTCTGGAAGATGGTATACCAGGAAGTTCGTCAGGAAAACCACATACTGTCGGTATGTCTTTCAACTCAGGAGTTTCTTTTCGTGTGTCACGTACGTTACACAGTTAAGCTTCACATTTCTTTCGAATGAGACGCCTAGCGTGTATGTACGAGATGAATTCAGTGGATCTAGGTGTTAGATTCTCTTTTACCTCTATAGATTTTCCCTCTCCAGACTTTAGTTGAATCGTTCGTCGTTGGCAATGGATAATTGCTTGGTGTTCGGTGAGCCAATCCATTCCGAGGATAATGTCAAATTCTTTGTACGGTAATTCGACAAGATTGGCAGAGAACTGATGTCCTTCAACAATCAATGGACAGTCTTGATACACATGATTTAACCTCATACTATGTCCTAACGGGTTAGACACTAGTATAGGTTGTTCTAAGTTTTCTTTCATTATGTCAGCCTTGTCACGCATAGGCACGCAGATATAAGATAACGTTGATCCAGGGTCTATCAACACATGCATGACAAAATCAAATAAGGAAAACATACCCTGAATGACGTCAGGTTTTTCCTCAGCTCGTGCCTTCATTGCATAAGTACGAGCAGGAGCTCGTCCCTGTTGCTGACTCTGGTTCTTGGTCGGATTAGATCCCGCCGTTGATCGTTGACTTGGCGCAGGTCGTGCTGATGCTGATTGACTGATAACTGGGGCTGTCGGAAATGGTTTGCCAGGATTAGTGGGGCAATCCCTTCGAAAATGTCCAGGTTTGCCGCAACCTAGACATAATCCTTGGGCAAGCCAACACTCGCCTGGATGATGTCTCCCACATGTATCGCACAATGGGTGTTTCCACCCTCTTGATTTGTTTTCCGACGCCATAGAGTGCGTCTGCACCGATTTCCCCTTCTTTGAGAAGTGTGAATTGCTAGATTCCTGAAGGGGCCTTTTTCCTTTTGAGACAGAGCAGATGGGACGGTGAGTGTTTGAACTGACATTATTTGTCTTCAGATACTCAATGTAAGCACTCAAGTCGCTGTCTGCCCTGGCTATGAGATCGTAGGCCTCTGCGAAATCCACGGTGGTTAGGACGGACACACGCGACCTGAGGTCAAGTCGAAGTTTCTTCCTGAATTCCTCGATGCGATCGGTTGGGGTACTCACCAAGGTTGGTGCAAACTTAGCAAGACTGGTAAACTTCTGTCGATACTCGGGGAGTGTCATGTCTCCCTATTGCAATTCAACAAATTCTTTACGTCTTTCTTCGCTAAAATGTTTTGGAATATATTCTTGCTTGAATGCCCATTCGAAATGTCCCCATGTCCATGGCTTAGGGGTTCCTACACTCTCATCGGTCCTCTTCCCCCACTCGTAGGCTTCCTTGCGAAGCAGCTGAGATGCTAGTCAGGGATAGTTGCCAATGGGTATGTTAAGATCCTCCAATACTCGAGCAGTCTGCTCGATCCAGTCCCATGCAATTTGGGGTTCACCGATGCGATCCCCAAGGAATAATTCTGCACCGTTATCCCTTAATGTTTTGTAGGTTATCACTCGTGGTGGCGGTGGTGGAGGTGGTTGAAACATTGGTGCGTTGGCTATTTGTTGCAACACATTAGCTAGAAAAGCTGGAATCACAAGGTCGGGTTGACTACCAGTGTTTGGGTTATTCCCAACATTTTGTTGATTGATGGGTTCATTTTGGATGGGAGGGGTAAAGCTAGATGCTTCAGTATGAACACTGACGTGTTCATTATTGTTGCCTTGTCCGTGGGCAGATTCTTGACTCATTCTACAATAACAGAAATTCCTTTATTAGGATTCTTTTATTCAGTAGTTGAGTTTAAGACAGGAATTGCAAAGGATTACAACAGTTGATACAATCAATGGATTTGAAACCAACAATAAGATAATTTTCTAAGCGTTTGCGTTCGATTGGTTGGATCATGACGAATCTACAGACGGGTCTTCCTTGCCCGACCCACATACACTACAAGCAGAGTCTACGCTAAACGTCTCTTCTGGGTCATCTCGTTCCCATGCAGCCTGCGGCACAGATAAATCCTTCGTTTCATTATTCTTGCGAATCGATGTGCACGTTGGTAACGTATCAACGAGTCATAGACATTTCGTTTGTTCTTTCGTCTTTTACCAAGTGCGACTTGAATCAACACTTGATATCATTTCCGAATTAACAGTTGACATCTATAAAATTTGATACAGACAACTTCAATACTCATTTTTTTTATTACCTTCCTGGAGCAGAGGGATGCGAGAGTCGTGGATGTGATTGACAATAATTTTTTTTTTACCCAAAATATATAATATATATATTTTTTTTAAATCAAACATTGATCCGAAGATCGTGTTTAAAACCATTTGCTCCGATACCAAATTGTAACACCTTAATCCGTCCAAGTCTGCAGCCCCATTCGGACTAAAGTATTTAACTTGGTAATCGTAAAATTTAAAACTTTTCAAACACACTCTATTAATCCCAATAATATTTTTCATAACATATACAGTACGGAGTATTTAACAATATTGCGGAAGCGAATTTAATATTGACATATCATAAATTATTTCAAAACTTGTCACATCCATCCTGACAATCTTGCCCCATCTGCCGCTAGGATCACATTAATCTTTCTGTTTACCTGCGTGTAGCAAATAAAACACACTACACGCTCAGCGGTGAAGCTGAGTAAGCATATCTAAAACGAAACATCATTCTTGGATCATACAAATTTGCAAAACACACTAGCAAACTTTTGGGGAAGTAGCCCCTTGGGGTGTCCAATTTTTGGGCATAACTTTTGCTAGGAGTGTCTGTTTTCAGCGTGCGACCACTTTCCGGAAAGGACTCAAGGAGACGCACAGGGGGCCGATCGGGCGGAGCCCATCGTACTTCAGTTATCACCTCAAATTCAGTCGTTTAGGCCGCCATTTTGCAGTTTTATTGTTTCCGGGCCTATGGCCTGCTTTTTGTTCAGCCCATTCACTCCTCATTCCTAGGACGGCTTGTGAGGTTCTTTCATCCGCACTTTACCTTTCATATTATATCATAACCCTAGCGTGGAGTTTTCCCCTAGTGATTATTCTCTTTCCCTCTTATTCGTTGTTCTCTTCGTTCTGTCCATACACCTAGATTCTATTCGGCGTCATCTGGTATCAGAGCTCAGTTCGACGAAAAGGAAGATCATCCTTCATCATCAATGGTGCGTGCAAGAGTTAGCGGCCTCAGGCAACCTATGGGTGACGAACACTCCCCCCGCCCCCCGACAAGAGAGGCGCCATGACAACATGGAGGTGATTAAGTGCTTTCTTTGTGGCGGACCGGGTCGTAGGGTGACGGAATGCAAAAAGCCCGTCCTACAGAAGAACACGAGTGTGTTCGTGGAGGAAGACATTGTTTATAACGATGACGAAGTTGAAGAGTCAAGAGATACGTCTTGAAGAGTCAAGAGATCTAGTCTACGATGATTATGCTAAAGAAGTCGTTCTTTATGTGGACGGTCGTGAGAATCTCGTTGTCTGCAAGAGCCCTCTCGCCCCCAAAGATGACTCCAAGGACGACTAGTGGATGACTAACATCTTCCACACTGCGTGGTCTCAAAAATCGAGGGCCCGCGTACCGTGCATTGTACAACATTTCGAAAACAAATCTTGCACTAAGGCAATGCCAATTGCAAACTTGCACGCGTCAGGATGACTTGCATCGTTCCCATTCCCTTCGGACCGCTAGTGCCGTACAAGAGTATTAGAAAATTACCAAGCGTACGCCTTTGCATTTCCCTTAGGGACTGCTTTGAAGTCATATTGCGTTAACATCTGCAGGGACCATCACAATGCTTTGTTTTAATTAAACAGTCGGATTCCCCTTGTTCGTACCAGTTCTGAGTTGGTTGTCCCGTGCCCGAGGAAGACCCCCAAGAGGACCATTCCCAATCCATCCCCCGAAAGGCACGCAGGGACCCTCTCTTGCCACGAGAGCAGCTCAAACAGTCCGCCAACAACCAAAGGGCTCAACACTGGGACCCCGGTGCCCAACCCTCAGAGCCAATCCTTTTCCCGAAGTTACGGATCCATTTTGCCGACTTCCCTTGCCTACATTGTTCCATTGGCCAGAGGCTGTTCACCTTAGAGACCTGATGCGGTTATGAGTACGACCGGGCGTGGACGGAACTCGGTCCTCCAGATTTTCAAGGGCCGCTAGGGGCGCACCGGACACCACGCGAAATGCGATGCTCTTCCAACCGCTGGACCCTACCTCCTGCTGAGCCGTTTCCAGGGTGGGCAGGTTGTTAAACAGAAAAGATAACTCTTCTCAGGGCCCCCTCCGACATCTCCGGAATCCCTAACGTTGCCGTCAACCGCCACATCCCAGTTCAGGAATTTTAACCTGATTCCCTTTCGGTGCACGCGCCGAACGCGCTGTCTGTCAGGGTTCCCCCGACCCTTAGGATCGACTAACCCATGTGAAAGTGTCGTTCACATGGAATCTTTCCCCCCTTCAACCTTCAAAGTTCTCATTTGAATATTTGCTACTACCACCAAGATCTGCATCGACGACCGCTCCACCCAGACTCACGGCCGAGGTTTTGCAGCAACCGACGCGCCCTCCTACTCATTGGGGCTTGGCTCTTGCCCCAACGGCCGAGTATAGGTCGCACACTTTAGCGCCATCCATTTTCGGGGCTAGTTGATTCGGCAGGTGAGTTGTTACACACTCCTTAGCGGATTTCAACTTCCATGACCACCGTCCTGCTGTCTTAATCGACCAACACCCTTTGTGGGATCTAGGTTAGTGCATAGTTTGGCACCGTAACCCGGCTTCCGGTTCATCCCGCATCGCCAGTTCTGCTTACCAAAAATGGCCCACTTGGAGCTGTTGATTCGGTGGAACGGCTCAACAAAGCAGCCGCATCCTCCTACCTATTTAAAGTTTGAAAATAGGTCGAGGGCATTGCACCCCCAATGCCTTTAATCATTGGCTTTACCTGATAGAACTCTCACGCCAGCTCCAGCTATCCTAAGGAAAACTTCGGAGGGAACAACCTACTAGACGGTTCGATTAGTCTTTCGCCCCTATACCCAAGTCAGACGAACGATTTGCACATCGGTATCGCTGCGGGCTTCCACCAGAGTTTCCTCTGGCTTCACCCCGCTTAGGCATAGTTCACCATCTTTTGGGTCCCAACAGGTATGCTCACACTCAAACCCTTCTCAAAAGATCAAGGTCGGTCGACGGTGCACCCCGAAGAGGGATCCCGCAAATCAGCTTCCTTACGCCTTGCGAGTTTTTCCACTCGCCAACTCGCACACATGTCAGACTCCTTGGTCCGTGTTTCAAGACGGGTCGAATGGAGAGCCCACAAGTCAACGACCTGAGTACGCAGGTGCCGAAGCACACGCGGGGCGCGCACTACTTCCCACAATACAAGAGACGGCATTCCCCTAGCATATCAAATGCCCAAGCTTCAACCGCCACCTGAATTCTCGCTGATCCACACCTAGAGCCTATCAGCAGACCGGCTAACCACTGTTCCACATCCAACCTGGGCCTATCGCCGGTCTCCATCCGCTTCCCTCTCGACAATTTCAAGCACTCTTTCGCTCCTTTTTCAAAGTTCTTTTCATCTTTCCCTCGCGGTACTTGTTCGCTATCGGGGTCTCACCTGTATTTAGCCTTGGACGGAATTCACCACCAAATTTGGGCTGCATTCCCAAACAACCCGACTCTAAGACAGCACCTCGTGGTGCGACAGGGTCTAGGCCCGACGGGGCTCTCACCCTCTCTAGCGCCCCTTTCCAGGGGACTTAGGCCCAGTCCGCCGCTAAGGACGCTTCTCCAGACTACAATTCAAACGGCAAAACCATTCGATTCTAAGGCTGGGCTGTTCCCATTTCACTCGCCGTTACTAAGGAAATCCTTGTAAGTTTCTTCTCCTCCGCTTATTGATATGCTTAAACTCAGCGGGTAGTCTCACCTGACTTGGGGTCGCAATCAAAGAGCCAAAACCGGCAGCTTCATACGATCCCGACGCCACAATGAAGCCGAGCAAGGCTGGCAACTATGCACACCTGGCACATCCACTGCACACCAAGACATCAACAAAATCAAGGACAACATTTTCGGCCAACCACGCCCAAGGAAGGGCCCAGGAGGCCAGGATCTATTCTCACTCCACACACGAGAGGGGAGACATAATGCATGACACCCAAGCATACGTGCCCTCAACCGAATGGCTTGAGGCGCAACTTGCATTCAAAGTTTCGATGGTTCACGGGATTCTGCAATTCACACCACGTATCGCATTTCGCTACGTTCTTCATCGATGCAAGAGCTGAGATATCCATTGCCGAGAGTCATTTTTATTAAAAGGATGCAAAGCTCACAGGCAGCATAACTAAGCTCTGCGAGGTTGCACACTCATTATTATATTCCTTGGCGCTGCTCCGCCAATGTTTTTGTTCGTCGTGGGCAAATGAGAAAGATAGCACCCCGACATTGGAATCAATAATTGGTACAGGTTAGCAAGTCATTCTACCGCGAGGGTTTGACAATGATCCTTCTGCAGGTTCACCTACGGAAACCTTGTTACAACTTCTCCTTCCTCTAAATGATAAGGTTCAATGGACTTCTCGCAACGTCACGGGCAGAAAACGACCCACATCACCATGATCCGAAAACTTCACTGGATCATTCAATTGGTAGGAGCGACGGGCGTTGTGTACAAAGGGCAGGGACGTAGTCAACGCGAGCTAATAACTCGCGCTTACTAGGAATTCCTCGTTGAAGACCAACAATTGCAATGATCTATCCCCACCAACTAAGAACGGCCATGCACCACCACCCTGCACAAGGGGCCTTTGTCCCTGGGAGATCTCTTGTGGACAATTTCCTCCTAGCTCAACACCTTATCAGGGATTATGCTGTCAAGAGGTCTACACCTAACTACTTGATTAAATTGGACATCACCAAGGCCTATGATACTGTCTCTTGGAGCTTTTTGCAAGGTGTGATGCATGGTTTGGGCTTTCCCCCCAAATTTGTCTCTCTTATCATGGAGTGTGTTTCCTCTGCTTCTTCATCTATTATGGTTAATGGAGACAGTCATGGCTTCTTTTCTAGTCAGCGTGGGCTTAGACAAGGGTATCCAATGGCCCCTACCCTCTTCCTCTTTTGTATTCAGTACTTCTCTAGGTTACTCAACAAAAGGGCTAAAGTAGGTGGCTTTAACTATCACAAGGATTGTGCAGCACTTGGGATTACGCACTTGGCCTTTGCTGATGATCTTATGTTGTTCTCTAGAGGGGATTCCCATTCTGTGCAGGTTTTAATGGATGCTTTGGACCATTTTTCAAGGGTGTCTGGCCTAACCCTTAATCCTACTAAATCCAACATCTTCCTTGCTGGTAAATACAGGGATGCTAGCAAAAATATTCTGGATCTTGCCTCCTTTCCTCGTGGTCAGCTTCCTGTTAGATATCTGGGTCTCCCTTTGGCCTCTCAAAGGATCTCTGAGAGTGATTTTGCCCCTCTGTTCAAAACTGTTGATGGTTTTCTGTCTAAATGGAGCACTTTGAAGTTATCCTATGCTGGTAGACTGGAACTGATTAGAGCAGTGGTACAGGGAGTCCAATCCTTTTGGCTCCAGGCCTTTCCTGTCCAGAAATATGTGCTTGACCGTATCACCTCCATGTGTAGAGACTTCCTTTGGGGTAGCAAACTTGCCAAGGTTGCATGGGTTGATATTTGCAAGCCAAGGGAGGAAGGTGGTTTGGGTCTGAAAGACGTCAATACCTGGAATAATGCTTTGTTGTGCAAACTTCTGTGGAACTTGGCAGCTAAGAAGGACACCCTTTGGGTCAAATGGGTTCACAATGTTTACATTCAGGGTGAGAACCTGTGGCAGTGGCAGCCCAAGAAGAGACACTCTGTCTTCTTCAAAAGGCTGGCTTATGTACGTGACCTTTTGGTTCAAAAGCTTGGTGATCTTCATCCTTCTATGGAAGAGGCTATGAAACCCTTTTGCTTGGCAGGTAACCTTATTCCAAGAAAGGTTTATGATTTGTTTAGGGCTAAAGCCAACCCGAAGCCTTGGATGGCTTTCATTTGGCAAAGCTATATTCCTCCTAAGTGCTCCTTTACGTTGTGGCTGGCACTTAGGAGGAGGCTGCCCACCAAAACTAACTTGGAATTCCTCGGTTTGCCTATGGACTGCACCTTCTGTGGACATGGGTTGGAAGATGTGGACCACCTGTTCTTTAGCTGCCAGTTCTCTAAAGAAGTTTGGGACAATATCAAGACTTGGCTAGGTATGGAAGGACACCTGAGTACCCTCACCAGAACCATCAGATGGCTGAAGGCTTTTAGGCGAGGGGATGGGATCCTCAAGAAGGCGAGAAGGATTGCTTTTGCTTGCACTGTTTTCCACCTCTGGAAGCTACGTAATGCTGCCCACTTTGAGCGCGAACCTCTCTCCATTCAGGTTGTGACTTCTAATGTCAAGGTTATGGTTTATTCTATCCTAGGGAGACTATGGCCCTTGTACTCTGTAACCTTTTGATGATTGTTTAGCTTTTGCTTTTGGCGTGTCTGCCTTGGTTTGTTTGTTGTCTTATGTATTGGTTTGTGGACATTTGATGATGTTGTTGTCTTTATGGATTTGGAAACTGCCATTTCCAAGCTCGGGTATGCTCGTTCTAGTTGTATATTCTTATTCTTTATTCTATTTACATTTTATCGTTGGATAAGCCAAAGGAGACTAAAAGGCCCCCTGGGAAGGCTGGAGCTAAGGACAGTGTACCTCCTGGAATAAATCCACATGTTGAACCTGTAGGGGGTTTGATTCCTTCTTCTTCCAACAACAAGGAGAAGGCTATAGAACCTATTCCCAAAACTGGAGGCCTGGCTGTTGACAACATGGTTGGAAAGGATGTTGATTTGCTTAAGAAGAAGAGGATTGAAGTTGGAGACATGGTTGGGAAGAGACCAGAGAAGAAGAAAGGGGGTAAGAGCAATGCCCCCCCTCCTCCATGAAGGTCCTTTGCTGGAATATTAGAGGACTTTCTAGGTCCTCTAAGCAGAAACTTTTGTGTAAATATCTTTTGGAACTTGGTGTCCATTTAGCGTGCCTGTTGGAGACTAAGATCACAGGAGCCAAGTTGGAAAATTTTGTGATTACCAAACTGCCTGGGTGGAGATTTGCCACCAATTTTGAAGTTTTGCCTGGCAGTCGTATGGTAATCTTGTGGAACCCTTCCTTTTTTGCCTGTAATGTTGTGGGAGTGGGTGAGCAATATCTTCACTGTGCAGTCCAATGCCTCACAACACAAAAGGAGTTTGTCCTATCCTTCATTTATGGCCTGTACACTGTTACCAAAAGAAGGGAGCTGTGGCATGACTTGTCTTCTTTAGCACAGAATATTACCATACCCTGGGCATTGCTTGGGGATTTTAATTGTGTTTTGGCTAGCAATGAGAGGGTGAACTGTATGAGCCAGGGAGCATACTATATGACTGATCTGCAAGCCTTCAAGTCTTCTAACTGCTTAGAAGATGTTCCTTCTACTGGGAATTTCTTCACTTGGCATAAAGGGAACAAGCTTGCTAAACTGGATAGAGTCCTTACTAACCAATCCTGGGGAGACATTGGTTTGGCCCCAACTTGTGAATTCTTGGATTTCAACTTCCTATCTGACCACTGCCCCACCCTTTTCCAGTGTGGTGCACCCCTTGGCAACAGGTCCAGGCCTTTCAGATTCTTCAATATGTGGCTAAAGCATGAGAACTTCAACGGGTTGGTCTCCCAGTTTAGGGAGGCAGGTGTGGTTGGCTCTAAGCAATTCTCCTTATGTTCCAAGCTTAAACACCTGAAACCTCCCTTAAAATCCCTCAATAAGCAGGCTTTTGGTCATATTTCTAGAAGAGCTATGGAAGCTAAAGAGGAGTATGGATTAGTGATGAAGCAGGTGGTCCTGGATCCTAATAATCAAACCCTTCTTGATGATGCTGATATTAAAAGGAAGAGAGCTAACTTCCTCCTTGATGGTGAATTGGCCTTCTTTCAACAGAAAGCCAAATGTGACTTCCTTATGAATTCTGATAGATGCACTACTTACTTCCACTCCATTGTTAAGAAGAACAGAAGGAAAAGCACTGTTGGGTTCTTGGTTAGAGAGGATGGATCTAAAACTACTTCTAAGAATGAGGTGGCTAGTATCTTTGTGGACTACTTTACTACATTGTTTGGCACTACTTCATCAAAGGAACCCATTGAGTCGGAGAGTTTGACTGCTGGAACCAGAGTGCCTTCTCCTGCACAGTCCACTCTCCTTGCTTCAGTTACACCTGAGGAGGTGAGGGAGGCAGTTTTTTGACATTGGTAATGACAAGGCCCCAGGCCCTGATGGCTATACTGCAGCTTTCTTTAAGGATCAGTGGGCTACTGTGGGTAGGGACATCTATGAAGCTGTGTTGGAATTCTTCACTTCAGGGAAATTATTGAGACAAATAAATCATGCTATGATTGTTCTCATTCCTAAATCTTCCCATAACCCAACTGTTAAAGATTTTAGGCCTATTGCCTGCCTGAATGTTCTTTACAAAGTCATCACTAAGATTTTGTCTAAGCGTATGGCTCCTTTGCTCCCTGATTTGATTGACCCTACACAAGGGGCCTTTGTCCCTGGGAGATCTCTTGTGGACAATTTCCTCCTAGCTCAACACCTTATTAGGGATTATGCTGTCAAGAGGTCTACACCTAGCTGCTTGATTAAATTGGACATCACCAAGGCCTATGATACTGTCTCTTGGAGCTTTTTGCAAGGTGTGATGCATGGTTTGGGCTTTCCCCCTAAATTTGTCTCTCTTATCATGGAGTGTGCTTCCTCTGCTTCTTCATCTATTATGGTTAATGGAGACAGTCATGGCTTCTTTGCTAGTCAGCGTGGGCTTAGACAAGGGGATCCAATGGCCCCTACCCTCTTCCTCTTTTGTATTGAGTACTTCTCTAGGTTACTCAACAAAAGGGCTAAAGTAGGTGGCTTTAACTATCACAAGGATTGTGCAGCACTTGGGATTACGCACTTGGCTTTTGCTGATGATCTTATGTTGTTCTCTAGAGGGGATTCCCATTCTGTGCAGGTTTTAATGGATGCTTTGGACCATTTTTCAAGGGTGTCTGGCCTAACCCTTAATCCTACTAAGTCCAACATCTTCCTTGCTGGTAAATACAGGGATGTTAGCCAAAATATTTTGGATCTTGCCTCCTTTCCTCGCGGTCAGCTTCGTGTTAGATATCTGGGTCTCCCTTTGGCCTCTCAAAGGATCTCTAAGAGTGATTTTGCCCCTCTGTTCAAAACTGTTGATGGTTTTCTGTCTGGGAGACTGGAACTATTTAGAGCAGTGGTACAGGGAGTCCAATCCTTTTGGCTCCAGGCCTTTCCTGTCCAGAAATACGTGCTTGACCGTATCACCTCCATGTGTAGAGACTTCCTTTGGGGCAGCAAACTTGCCAAGGTTGCATGGGTTGATATTTGCAAGCCAAGGGAGGAAGGTGTTTTGGGTCTGAAGGACGCCAATACCTGGAATAATGCTCTGTTGTGCAAACTTCTGTGGAACCTGGCAGCTAAGAAGGACACCCTTTGGGTCAAATGGGTTCACAATGTTTACATTCAGGGTGAGAACCTGTGGCAGAGGCAGCCCAAGAAGAGACACTCTGTCTTCTTCAAAAGGGTTGCTTATGTGCGTGACCTTTTGGTTCAAAAGCTTGGTGACCTTCATCCTTCTATGGAAGAGGCTATGAAACCCCTTTGCTTGGCAGGTAACCTTATTCCAAGAAAGGTTTATTATTTGTTTAGGGCTAAAGCCAACCCGAAGCCTTGGATGGCTTTCATTTGGCAAAGCTATATTCCTCCTAAGTGCTCCTTTACGTTGTGGCTGGCACTTAGGAGGAGGCTGCCCACCAAAACTAACTTGGAATTCCTCGGTTTGCCTATGGACTGCACCTTCTGTGGACATGGGTTGGAAGATGTGGACCACCTGTTCTTTAGCTGCCAGTTCTCTAAAGAAGTTTGGGACAATATCAAGACTTGGCTAGGTATGGAAGGACACCTGAGTACCCTCACCAGAACCATCAGATGGCTGAAGGCTTTTAGGCGAGGGGATGGGATCCTCAATAAGGCGAGAAGGATTGCTTTTGCTTGCACTGTTTTCCACCTCTGGAAGCTACGTAATGCTGCCCACTTTGAGCGCGAACCTCTCTCCATTCAGGTTGTGACTTCTAAAATCAAGGTTATGGTTTATTCTATCCTAGGGAGACTATGGCCCTTGTACTCTGTAACCTTTTGATGATTGTTTAGCTTTTGCTTTTGGCGTGTCTGCCTTGGTTTGTTTGTTGTCTTATGAATTGGTTTGTGGACATTTGGTGATGTTGTTATCTTTATGGATTTGGAAACTGCCATTTCCAAGCTCGGGTATGCCCGTTCTAGTTGTACATTCTTATTCTTTATTCTATTTACATTTTATCGTTGAAGAACAAGATGAGATAAAACTTTGGCCGAGACTTCTCTCTGGCGAGGTCGTGCTACAGTAGCCCGTCACCTTTTCCATCGTTTTTTGAGCTTCATCTCTTGGTGCCTCACCTTTTTGAGTATAGATTCTTGTTCCCCTCTCCTGGGCGACCATTTCTACCGGCGGAATTACTCAGCCATGCCCTTGTTCGTGTAGGGTGTGCGTTGACTTCTACGGTTCACTGTTCACTATCTTCCCCGATGCTTCCTGCGTAGCTTCTCTGAGTTGCTTCTGCTCCCATGGGTTCTGGCAAAGCCCAGAGTGCTAAGAAGACTAAGAAGAAGCTCCCTAGGAGCCCAAAGAAGAAAAGGACCGGAGATGATGTTATGGAGACTCCTAGTCTGAATACGGATATTGCCATGGAGCTACCTGAGAAGGAGATGGCTCCAACTGCGTCTTCAACATCTGAGACATCCCCCCCACATGCTGAAGACGTTCCTGATACAGGTCCTCAGGTGGGGATAACCTCTGCGCAAGAGACCCCCCAGGTGTTTGACAAAATGCCTGAACCAGACATGGTTGCTGCCAAACCTGTTTCGTTTGCTGACCTCTTCAAGGGCAATAGGGATCCTGACCAAGGTATGATTCTGAAACAATATGATGTTGGTGAAGGTGTTCTCCATATCCCGGATTCTATTATCAAACATGTTGAAGAGCTGTGGGGTTTTTGTCTTGTGGGCTGCTTTACTGGACGCTTCCCTGGCCTCAAGGCAGTGGATGCTATTGTCAAAAGCTGGAATGTACCTTGTAGAATCATTCCCCATTGTAAGGGTTGGATTATTCTGAAGTTTGAAAATGATACTGATAGAATGGACGTGCTGGGTAGGGAAAGGGATAAAGCTTATGGGAAGGAGCTTAGACTCAAGATCCCTTCTCATGGTTTCATGTTTGATTTTGCTGAATTCACCACTCTACCTGTCTGGGTTCAGCTACATAATGTACCATTGCAGCTTTGGTTTGAGGAAGGAATTGGAATGCTGGCCTCAAAAGTGGGGAAGCCTCTGAGAACTGACCTGGTTACAAAGCAGCAAGGCAAGGGTGGTTTTTGTAGAGTGCTTGTTGAGGTTGACTTCTCAAAACAGCCTGTGACCCAATTGACAAATATAGGGTTACCAATTTGTTGAAGAAGATGAACAAATTGAAGAATTGGAGCTTGAAGAAACCACCACTAGTCACCGGAGCTTCTGCTGCCGCCGCCACCTGCCATCGTAGAACGCCGGCGAGCCGTCGTTGGCCGCCGTCTGCATCTCTGCCGGTGGGTTGCATCAATAGCAGCGGCAAGAGCCGCTGCTCTGTTATTTCTGTATGATTCCCCCGATTGTTTGTGAGTAGCGGCCTCCCAATTTATAGCAAGAATGAGCTTTTTACCGTTGAATTTTTGCCTGTTGGAGATTAATTGCTGCGAATTTGATGGAGCCGAACATTGGAGCCTTGGTCCTCGGCGTTATGTTGGACATGAGTTCAAACCCCTTTATTATTTTTTCTGGAATATTTTCTTGTTTTGATAAATGACAAACAGGATGATGAAATTCAAACGTTGATCGAAAATTTACTTTTCGTACCGAGAAAAGAAAAGAGGCGTATCAAGAAAGTTACGGGATAAAAATCAACGCTCCCCCAACGCAGTTTTTTGAAGTGATGTGAAGACTCCGAAGACTTTTTAATTTTTATTGAGTCTAGGATTCTTGTAAGGATGACAATATCTTTTGCACAAAACAATTTAATTTCTGAGGGATAAAAATTATTTTTGAGTCAGTTGAAAAATCATTTTTTCTCTGTCTAAAATATTTTAGTGAGTCAGTTTCAAAATAAGTGTGTCAAAATTTCTTTAAAACATTTTTTTTTAAAGTTACACAATTTTCTTTGGTGAGAAAAATATACTTTAAATATTTTTTCGTGTATTGTTTGACACACAAAATAATTTTTTGGACTCTCATTTTCTCTCCCCTACTCAAATTCATTGAATAGGGAGATTTTTCAAAAGGAGCGTGCGTTATTCTCGTTGTCCCAAACAACGAGTTAGAAGCCAAAGTGCTTCCAATCGCACTTGGTTTGGGCCCTTTGTGTTTGCGCATTATTTTCATTTTAATCGATTATATCCTTTAAAATAATCGATTAGATCCAGCGCAATTTCTCAGGTTTGAATTCTTAATCGATTTTTTCTATTAAAAAAATCGATTAGCTTGGACAGAACCTCCTAATCGATTTATTGCTTCATTTTAATCGATTTTTAAGCTTTTCAGTGGGGCTGCTCATTTTTGAACAATAATCGATTATTTCTCAGCAATTAATCGATTAGTTCGAACAGAGCCTATTAATCGATTAATGGACTTCATTTAATCGATTATGGTCTGTTTTTCTTTTCAGGCCTTTCGCTTCTGTGTACCGTAATCGATTTAACCTTCTACCTTAATCGATTAATTTTATCTGGTGCATATTCTCAACCTGCTCCAACGGATTTATTTTCCTCAGCCTATTTAATCCCTCATTCTCCTTCATTTCAAAACACACCTCTTGCACTCCAATATATTTCTTTGAGCTATTCATCCTTTGCTTCATCTTCCTCATCAAAATATTATTTTTGAGAGTTAGAAATATTTTTTTGAGTGCTATAGAAGTTGTCATCCATAGAGCTTAAATTCTTCAACACTACTTTGCTCAATTGTGTGAGCTTTCATTCTTGTGTTGTAAACTCAATCTCATTTGAGTGTTGTTCTTAAGACTTGTGTGACTCAAGTCTTGTTGTAAGAAAGTGAGGCTTGTGTGATTCAAGTTCTCAAGTTGTACCGGTTTTTCAAGCACCCGTTGAAGCTTGAAGATTAGTAGGACTTTCGAGAGAGTCTCTCGGAGGACTGGACTAGCCACGAGGTGGTGAACCAGTATAAATCTCGGTGTTCTTCTTTCCCTAACTCTTTTTATTTATTCCTGCGATTTTATTATTTCACACACGCGAAAAACGCACATTTTTGAGAACAACTCTATTCACCCCCCCACTAGAGTTGCACATTTGTCTAACACGTTACTCTTCGACGAGAGTCGCTGACGTAGCTTT
The DNA here is from genome assembly GCA_003260385.1 of Cuscuta australis. Taxonomy (NCBI): domain Eukaryota; kingdom Viridiplantae; phylum Streptophyta; class Magnoliopsida; order Solanales; family Convolvulaceae; genus Cuscuta; species Cuscuta australis. The sequence goes on along the minus strand of NQVE01000077.1, from coordinate 244,830 downwards.
TCATTCTTGCGTGAAACTAAACAGGGACGAGACTGGACTTGTTTTGTTGATGATTTTGGGCTTTGGCCCAAATTCAACCTCTTCTTTTCAAACTTGAGCTTCAATTTGGCCTTTTTTGCTACACTTTTCTCCAAAAAATAAGATATTTGATAATTTTGGGTTAGGGAAAATAAAAATAATAGAATGTAAAAAAAATGATTAAAAAACTACTATTTTTTGAAAGAAAATTAAAAGATTGTAAAAATAGAAATTAAAATAAAACTATGCTAAACAACTAAAAATTAAACTCTAAAAATCTTAAAAATGCCTAAAAAAGAATAAAAAGAACTAATCCAAAAACGACTTATCACATACCTATGGAAAGTCAACAGTGTCTTTGAAGGCCTTGTGATTCAACAGCAAAGTTGTGATGTCTTGGAACATTATCCCTGCAACAAACTTTAACAACATGCATTTGCATCAGTTCATCCGTATAACTGACACAAAACCTAAGGAATGGAAAACCAAAATCAAGAAACTAAAGAAAATAAAGATATTAAAGAAAATCAAGAAATTAAAGAAAATCAAGAAAGAGTATTGGAGATGGATAATAAGAGATGGGGTGACCTGGTTTAGGGAAGTGAGGAAAGTCTCCAAACTTTCCTTCCTTCTTCGCCGAATTGCAGAAAGGAAAGAATTTCCTTCTTCGCCGAATTGCAGAAACGAAAGAAATTTTCTTCGGTGAAGGAAAATGGCCGAACGAATGGACTCTCCAAAGTATTGACTCGTGGAAGGCTGATGTGTCAAAAAATTAAACCTCTTTAAGTGACACATGTCATAATTTTAATGAATCAACTCTCAAATAATATATATAATGATTGGGATAGAAAAATGCTAGGGTAGGGGGTCTATCCATTTGTACCCTTCCATCCTCACCATTCACAAAGACAAATGTTAAAAAAAGTTTAAAGAAAAAATAAATAATGGATGGTGGATGGTGGAGTGGAGTATAAAATGGGGTGGGTGTAGCATTACTCATTGTGATATCTCTAATCGTCTGTGAATAATACAGACGATTATTGTCTGTGTAGTTATAAAATAATGGGTGGGGGCATTGGTGGTGGGTTTTAGCATTACCCTTAAAAAATGGGTATAATACCAAAATAATAAAACATAGAAAATATACCAAAATAGAAGTTCTATATTTGTATTCTCAAAATAGGAGTAAAAATACATATACAATGTTAATTGTGTCAATATACAATGTCAAAAAATATTATAGAATGCTCATGTACAATGCCACATTATCACAAGTATAACTTCTATTTTGGGAATAAAAACATGAGTAAATTCTTTAAATGATCCATTATAACTGGGGATGTTCCATATTTAATACATTATTATCATATATTTTTGCCGTAACCCATTTTAATTAGGATCATTTCCTTTTCTAGTCCTCTCTCAAAGATCCGTCAAAGCAAATCGATGGGTTTCATGGTGGCGTTCAGTCCCAAAAGCTCCCACACGTCCATACGAACCCAATGCAACCAGCCTCATCAATTTTGGACGTCGGAGTCACTGTAAATCACTCGCGACCCGTTTCGGGCTTCTCGACGGGTCTGCTGCAATTCCGGCCACCGCCGCTGACACTATGGTCGCTCACCCTTCCTAGCAACCTCGCAAGGCATGTACGACCATGGGGGAGCCATCAATTGTTCTAATTGAACCCCAATTGCAGAATCCTCAATTCTTTCATTGACGGAGGACTAAAAAAGAAATGATCTCAATTAAAATGGACTGCAATAATAATATCTGATAATAATGGATTAAATATGGAAAACCCCCAGTTATAATGGATCATTTAAAGAATTCACTCTAAAAACATGGTACTTCTATTTCGGTACTTTCTCAATATTTTAGTTGATTTCTTTGTAATTTGAGGTTTCAAAGTTTTTTTTAAAACCTATCCCATTATATTTTTTTCTCATTTTTCTTCAAATTTATTCATTATCTTTCTTTTCATTTCCCAAAAAAAGCTAAAAATACACTAATGGTGTAACACCCTAATCCGTCCAGGTTTAAAACCCCTTCCAAATTAAAGTATTAACTTGGTAATCGTATAATTTAAAACATTTCAAATAACTTTATTCATCATAAATAAAATTCCAAACATAATTGTAGTAAATACGGAGTGTTTAATGCGGAAGCGGTTTTTAAATATAATTCATAATAACATAATCATTTATTTTCTCAATAAGTCCATCACGACTGTCTCGCCCCTTCCGCTGCCAAGAACATGTCATTCACTCATTGTGTCTACCTGCGTGTAGCAAATAAAACATACTACACGCTCAGCGATGAAGCTGAGTAAGCATATCTAAAGCGTCGAACATCCAAATAAATTGAATCTCAATTCATAATCAACCATTTGATATCATGCACACAATATATGATTCAAACATTCATGATATTCTCAATATTTTATTCCAAATAATTTGATATTCAATATCTCAACCATGCTCTTAAATTATTCTTAATCTAAGGCCAAACCATTCTATAACAAGCTCTTAGCTATTCCTAGTCTAAGGCAACATTTCTAACCAGGCCCTTAAACTATAAATAGTTTAATGCAGAACACAAGAATCGATAATCCACCCTATGGGTCATGTGGATTACCTACCAACCGAACAATGATTTGTCGGGTGGGTGATATCCGGTCTGGATCCCGTACATACGTTTTAACCCGAAATGTGAATTGGTCAAGTAGGTATATCTTAGAGTTCTTCTAGATATCCTTAACAATCATCATCAATATACAAGTGGGTATATTTTAGAGTTCTTCTAGATATCCTTAAAAATATACACTGTTTTCATAATCACCATTAATTCATTTTTTTTAATCATGACTTAATCATCAATAATCATTTTAATCAGTAGGTTTATCATTCATAATTATCCATAATAATTTTTCATCATAATGATCATTCAACATTATATTTAATAGCAAACAGCGGCCTAGTCTCGGGTGTTAACACCCGAACTTATCGTTATGCATCACATAATGTTTTATATGCCAAAAACATCATTTATTATACAAAATCATATTTAAATTGTTCTTAATTAATTAGTATTTCTAAATAATATTTCCAAGAATATTTTTGGGACACTGGAATTGAGGAAAAATCGATTTATTAAATAAATTAATATAAAAATCGATTTTTGAATATATATTAATCCATTAAATTTATAAAATCGATTTTTCAACATATTTTAATCGATTAATTTGAAAAATCGATTTTTCAATATATTTTAATCGATTAATTTGTAAAATCGATTTTAATATATATTTTAATCGATTAAGTACAAAAAAATCGATTTAATACTTTAATATAATCGATTATTTTTTTATTATTTTGATACACGTTATCTGAACAAGTTTTAATCGATTTTTAGGAAGAAAATAATCGATTTTCGATCACTGTTCATCGTCTTCTACCTTCGGTCCATTTTCGGACATATCAATTTTAGTTACCAAACTTCAATTAAACTATATAGAAATGTTCTCCAAGGTTCATAGATCATTTTAGAATTATTAAAACATATTTTTAACATCAAATTCAAGGTTTATGATTCTTGGTTCTTCAAACATGTCAAACACAAAACTCAACCAAATGACCATTTATGAACGTAAAAACAACCTATATGAACATTCTAATCTTTAGATATATCTACGGGCTTACCTTGAAGCGTAGGGGAGGTTTTGAAGATTTTCCGGCGAACCTTCCGGCGACTCTATCTCACTGCTCCGGCGACCTCACACAAAGATGACAGCACAACTGCACTCTACTCTCAGCAAGGAACAATATAGGAGGAAGAATGAATGTTTTTGGTGAAGAATTGAGGGAGTTGAGTTGTGCTTAAATAGGCCAGTGGAGAAGAAGAAGACACAGGTTTGCAGCTTCCGTGATTGAGCGACGATTTGGAATCGGCGTAATTGAACAGGGCGCCGTTTGGTGTGTAGTCCCTGATTGGGACTAATTTTGGTCCCAGTTGGGGTACACTTTTTGTTCCAACTTTCTCCAAATTGAAATCCGATTGAACTGTTGGGATCAGACAGTCAAACTCTACATAATGATATGATTTTCATTATTTATTGACAAACTTTAGAATTTACTTATTTTTGGGTCCTTCTCAGTAATTAATTAATTATAAATTAATTAAATCTGATAGGCCTATTTTTGGGACGTTACAAATGGTATATTTGAGAACTTGGATTTAGATTTCAAATCCAGATTTGGCTGAAATTCCATGTTTGGAAACTTTAAAGAATTTGGATTGGATTTGAGGGAAATTCCTCTCATTCATAATAAAGCTCAATTTGTAATCTATATACCTCCCCCTTGTTATTTGAAATTCAAGAATTCAAATTTTAGAATTGAAATGAAATTGTAGTTCTGGAACGCTACCTAAATGACATTTATTCCACTCAATTCACGCCACTCACACTATTAATCACCCCACCCCTCATTACATAGTGCTACTCGGCCTACTATACCTCTTTCACTACCAAGAACAATATCTGATCTTCACTTGTCTCACTCTCTTCATCTTCTTTGCTCTCACTCTGTAACACCCCAACCCGAATAACCCGTACCCACGAGCTATCCGAACCGGGTTGTCACCAAAATGGTATCCAAACATACTTTTGCTTATAAATTAAAATCTCATTTTATTTAAATAAACCATACATATATCGGAGTTTAACAGAAAATGGTAGCGGAAGTCTTAACATTTACAAACCAATTACATTTCGGGACTCGCCCGGAAAAGTAATAATAAAAACAGATATATTTAATTTCCAACATAAATCAGCCAGCCCACGCACATCTCTTCAGTTGCCTCCGGGATCGGCTCTAGGTTCATCCTGTTCTCCCCTACCTGCACAACACTACCTGAGTACAAGGATGTCTAACGTAGGGGCAAATAACACATAACACATAATCCGGCTTGAGAGTATTTTGTTCATGCATAATAATAAGTATTCATACACAGATCACACATAGTCACATATACAGTGCGTGTTAGAATAATAGACCAACGCTAGAGGGGGGAATGAATAGCGTTTGATCAAGAAATCGTAGGAATAAAAAATGAATAAACGAGAAGTAAAGAGAAGAGTAAGAGGCACACCGATTTTACCCTGGTTCACCACAACTTGTGGCTAATCCAGCCTCCCGAGAGACTCTCTCGAGCTACACTACTTCCGTTAAGCTTACGGGTGCTTAACAAACCATTACAACCTGAGAACTCGAGTCCCACGAGCCTCAACAACACTTGCTCGGAGATACCGCACTCCAAGACTTCAACCCGAAGGAAAGTACCTTTCCTTCGTACAACCAAGGGAAACAAACTTCCCTTAATGTCTATAAAAACTAAGAACACTCAAGAACAAGGCTCTCTCAAAAGAGTGAATATGACTAAAGTAATACGCTCAAGATCACAACAGGAACTTCACAAAAATGGCTCTCGAAAAGCTATGAATAATGTATGAATAATATGCAATGAACGAATATGAGTTGTGAAGTAATGTGATTCATGTAAAACAGACCCAAACACCCCATTTTATAGTGGAAAAATAGGCTCCAACGGATCAAAACATTTAAGGGGTGATTGGCACAATTTGTGGGATTTGATTAAATTTGGATCTGCTGGAATTCACCGAGACAGCGCTGTCCTAGGCTTGGACATTGCTGTTCTAGGCTTGCGTTTTGAAAATTGGGAAGCAACAGTCATGCCAACAGCGATGTCCAATACTCCTACATCGCTGTTTTGTCTGTTGACTTCCAAACAAGGAAAGTTTTAGCCTTAAATTCCTTCCAACGGTCAGGTCCCTACATCGATATTCAATACTTGAACATCGTTGTTTAGGTCTGACTTTGAAGGTGGAGTTTTGGCCTGACAGCGCTGTTGCTGGGTCAACATCGCTGTCCAAAAACTTTCTGCCAATGCACTATATTTTTGGCTTAGGTTGGACAGCGCTGTAGGGAAGGCTACATCGCTGTTCCAGATGTTTCTGGAAACCCAAACCATGGTTTTCAGCTACCCAAGTCAGACAGCGCTGTTGGTTGCACCAACATCGTTGTTGGGCTGGTTTAGCCGGACCCATGGTTGGTTTAGTCATGCCGTTAGCTGATGTCAAAAACGTAAGTTCTCCAAAATAAAAACCAAGTATTGAAAACATTTGTTTATTGCATTTTGCTAAGAAATAAAGTAAAACAACTCAAAAACCATGTCATTTAGTTGAAAACCACGGCTAACCAAGTTTGTGTTGTTTCGCATGGTTTTTACTAAACGACCAAAAACGGAAGGTGGTTTTTGAAGCGTTTTTATTGGAGAACTGTTTAAATATGCCCAGAAGTAAAAACCAATCATAAAAATTTGAAAACCACTTGGTTGGTTCGGATGCCAAAAACCAATGTCGAAAACCGAAAGCCGAACGTCGGATGACTTGGTTTTTGGTTTAGGCGAACTCCAAGTGTTTTTTAGGAAGGTTTAAAACTTAAGAAAAACATTTCTGAATATGCAAAAAACATTTTGATGAAAAGAGCCTAGAGAGCCAAGGTTTGAAAGTTTGTTCCGGTCTTGAATACATTAAGACCGACTCAATACAATTCTAAGTCTTGGTTCTTGGTTCTTGGTTCTCAAATCATCATTCCATGTTCCTTCGCCTTGGTTTTGCTCACATTAACCTTGTTATGTCACGGAAGTTTGGCATTATCAAAACCTGTCATAAAACGAACACAGTTTAGTATGACGTAGACGTAAACCCGTGTTCCAACAATTTCCCCCTTTTTGATAATGGCAAACAAGACGGGGATATGCATACTAGGGGATATCTGATTTTCAAAAAGTTGTGAAAAAGTCCCCCCATAATTTGTGCTTATAAAACAAGTAGTAGGGTTTAAAATCAAACGGTCTCGTTAGAGGCGTTCCCCCTTAGTATATGCATAGCCCTTTTCTTCCCGCTTTTGACATTAACAAAAAGATAAAAGATAATTTTATTTATTAAAATTGGGAAATAGCGGAGTACAACGGAAGCAATAAAAGACATGATAATTAAAGGAAAAGAGATAGAAGTTCTAGGACAGCGCTGTTGTGCCCTTGTACAGCGCTGTTCTGCGTCAAGTTTAAAAAAAACAAGAGTCAATTGGACAGCGATGTTGGGTACCCTACAGCGATTTCCAAAAGTTTCTGGAATTGTGTGAGGGTTTGAACCCATTAGAACAGCGCTGTTGGGTTTCTCTACATCGCTGTTTTACAATTGGAGAAAAAAATTTGTAAAAATGGACATCGATGTTGAAAAAGTTTCTGGAAAGCAAAGGTAAAGGGAACTCCCTGGGACAGCGCTGTTGGTGTATTGTACAGCGTTGTTGGCTCAAGCTGGTTGACGGTGTTTCCTTCAACAGCGCTGTTGGGTCTCCTGGACAGCGCTGTAGGCATGGTTCCCCCTGATTTCATGAACGGGGTTCCTACAAAGTAACACTTTGGTACCCAAAATATTTTTATGGGTCCTTGGAGGTTAATTGGTTTTTATTATCCACACACACACCGAAAGTTTATTTCCACACACACCTTCACACACTCGGTTTGATGATAATTTAGGGGTTACCTTGGCCAACCCGTCGTCCCGTGGTTGGCGGGTTCTAGTCTACCAGAACGGAATGCCGATATCTCGGTGTGATTTGTGTCAGTTCCGGTAACGGAATGTGGACTTTCTTCTTTTCGTCAAAGTAGAAGAAATAGTAAGGTTTCTTTTGTACATTAGCCTGTGGAGATTGTGTATGATACGAATATCCTTTTCTAAAGGATTTCTTTTCGTTAGCACCAAATGTGTTGTGTGTTTCATTATAGGTGAGATGCCTATGTCTAGTAAAACACACGGGAGCTATATGTCCTACCCTATTGCAATAATGGCATACTACGTTTGGGTTGAACATATGCCTAGGTTGATAATAGCTAGGGGGTCTAACCATATTCATCCTATTTTGAGAAAAGGATGTTTTATGCATGTTTTCAAAAGAATCATTTCTAGGTGTCCTTATGTTATTTCTCCTATTTTGAGAAAAAATATTATTATGCACAAAATCATTTTTCTTAGGTTGTCTACCATGAACATTTTCATTCCTAGGTTTTAGTCTAGGTTGTTTAGTGTCCTTAGGTTGACTAGGTTTTCTATTATCCTGATTTTTAGGTTTCTTACGTTGAGCCTTAGATGGTTGTCAAGATGGTGGCTCAACGTTTTCTTTAACCTTAACTTCATTTTTATTGAAACCTATTCCTTCCTTAGAAAAATGCATAGTGTCAAGGAGCAAATTTAAATCTTTGTGCGGAGTATTAAATTTCTTGACCGTACTCTCAAGTTTTGTGACTTGTTCCCTTAAAGATTTACAAGATTCACATTCGTTTGAGGAACTTTCTGGTTTGTCGGCGCTTCTTTTGCCATAAAATTTATTTTCTTGTTTTAACTTCTCATTATCTTTTTCCAGATTTTCAAAATCATTTTCAAGAGTGGAGAGGCGTTTCTTTAACGATTTGTTCATTTTAGAAGTGCTAACGAATTCATCATAAAGTTCATGAAGTGCTTCTTGCATTTCTTCAAAGGTGTAAGAATCGAAAGAAATGGTACATACCTCTTGTACATCGTCGGTTTGGTCTCCGTGCGCCATGAGACAGAGGTTGGCAGTTTCATCCTCGTCTTGGTCAGTTGACTCGTCGCCGGAGTCGCCACCCCAAGAGATATATGCCCTTTGCCTTTTGAATTGACGAGCATTCCTTCTGCTTCTCGGGCAGTTGTTCTTGATGTGCCCGGCTTCACCACATCCATAGCACACAGGGCCATCCTCAACCTTTTCTTTCTTCCTTAGAAGTTTGCAAAACTTCTTCATGACAAGCTTGACTTCATCATCGTCGCTTGAATCATTCATCGTTGATTCTTTGACGGCTTTTAATGCTATCCCGTTCTTTTGGTCATTCAAAGACGGGTTAAGAATAGTAGATTCATAAGTTTTTAGATTACCTCTTAGACCGTCGATGGTGACATTTGATGTTCCGATTGACTCATAGATGGCATCAGCCTTGGATCGCCATTCAGATGTCAAGCTCCGTAGGACCTTTCACACAAGATTCCTGTCGGTGTTAGTCTTCTTCAATGCATGAAGATCGTTGACTATCTTGGAGAATCGGTCGAACATGTCGTCGATATTTTCGTGCTCCTTCATTCTAAACATCTCATACTCTTGGGTGAGGAAGTCGATCTTGGCTTCACGTACTTGGTCCGTTCCTTCGTACGTCACCTCAAGTTTATCCCACATCTCCTTGGCAGTTGTGTAGCAGGAGATCTTTCGGTAGTCATCGGGGTTGACCGCATAATATAGCATATTGATGGCCTTTGCATAATTCTCAATCTTCTTGATGTCCTCGGCATCAAATTCGTCCTCGGTCTTTGGGACCGTGGTTTCTCCTACTCTCTTCATTGGGATTTCCTCTCCGTTTTTGATGACCAACCATAATTGGAAGTTGGTGGAACGGATATAGATTCTCATCCGTTCCTTCTAATAGAAATAGTTGGTTCCATCAAAGAGTGGTGGCCTAGAAGTTGATTGACCTTCTCCAATTCCTGCATAAAGATTTCTAGAAGAAGAACTCATGATCACTTTACTCTCAAGCGGTTAAGTTTGGACGCGAGTTAGGCTCTGATACCAATTGTTAGAATAATAGACTAACGCTAGAGGGGGGGTGAATAGCGTTTGATCAAGAAATCGCAGGAATAAAAAATGAATAAACGAGAAGTAAAGAGAAGAGTAAGAGGCACACTGACTTTACCCTGGTTCACCACAACTTGTGGCTAATCCAGCCTCCCGAGAGACTCTCTCGAGCTACACTACTTCCGTTAAGCCTACGGGTGCTTAACAAACCGTTACAACCTGAGAACTCGAGTCCCACGAGCCTCAACAACACTTGCTCGGAGATACTGCACTCCAAGACTTCAACCCGAAGGAATGTACCTTTCCTTCGTACAACCAAGGGAAACAAACTTCCCTTAATGTCTATAAAAACTAAGAACACTCAAGAACAAGGCTCTCTCAAAAGAGTGAATATGACTAAAGTAATACGCTCAAGATCACAACACGAACTTCACAAAAATAGCTCTCGAAAAGCTATGAATAATGTATGAATAATATGCAATGAACGAATAGGAGTTGTGAAGTAATGTGATTCATGTAAAACAGACCCAAACACCCCATTTTATAGTGGAAAAATAGGCTCCAACGGATCAAAACATTTAAGGGGTGATTGGCACAATTTGTGGGATTTGATTAAATTTGGATCTGCTGAAATTCATCCAGACAGCGCTGTCCTAGGCTTGGACATCGCGGTTCTAGGATTGCGTTTTGAAAATTGGGAAGCAACGGTCATGCCAACATCGATGTCCAATACTCCTACATCGCTGTTTTGGCTATTGACTTCCAAACAAAGAAAGTTTTAGCCTTAAATTCCTTCCAACGGTCAGGTCCCTACATCGATGTTCAATACTTGAACATCGCTGTTTAGGTCTGACTTTGAAGGTGGAGTTTTGGCCTGACAGCGTTGTTGCTGGGTCAACATCGCTATCCAAAAACTTTCTGCCAATGCACTATATTTTTGGCTTAGGTTGGACAGCGCTATAGGGAAGGCTACATCGCTGTTCCAGATGTTTCTGGAAACCCAAACTTGGCTCAACAGCGATGTCTAATATGCAACATCGTTGTTGGAATACTTAATGCCAAACCATGGTTTTCAGCTACCCAAGTCAGACAGCGCTGTTGGTTGCACCAACATCGTTGTTGGGCTGGTTTAGCCAAACCCATGGTTGGTTTAGTCATGCCGTTAGCCGATGTCAAAAACGTAAGTTCTCCAAAATAAAAACCAAGTATTGAAAACATTTGTTTATTGCATTTTGCTAAGAAATCAATTAAAACAACTCAAAAACAACGTCATTTAGTTGAAAACCACGGCTAACCAAGTTTGTATTGTTTCGCATGGTTTTCACTAAACGACCAAAAACGGAAGGTGGTTTTTGAAGCGTTTTTGTTGGAGAACTGTTTAAATATGCCCAGAAATAAAAACCAATCATAAAAAGTTGAAAACCACTTGGTTGGTTCGGATGCCAAAAACCAATGCCGAAAACCGAAAGCCGAATGCCGGTTTCTGAAAGCCGAACGCCGGATGACTTGGTTTTTGGTTTAGGCGAACTCCAAGTGTTTTTTTAGGCAGGTTTAAAACTTAAGAAAAACATTTTTTAATATGCAAAAAACATTTTGATGAAAAGAGCCTAGAGAGCCAAGGTTTGAAAGTTTGTGCCGGTCTTGATCACATTAAGACCGACTCAATACAATTCTAAGTCTTGGTTCTTGGTTCTTGGTTCTCAAATCATCATGCCATGTTCCTTCGCCTTGGTTTTGCTCACGTTAACCTTGTTATGTCACGGCGGTTTGGCATTATCAAAACCTGTCATAAAACGAACACGGTTTAGTATGACGTAGACGTAAACCCGTGTTCCAACAGTGCGTACCTGTCATTGGCTTCATTTCTGGGCACACCGTGCCTTACCTGTTTAGGGCACTCGGCACCGCGGCGTGACCTACCAACGGGGTGCTAAGCCGTTGGGCGGGTTGGAATCCCTACCTCAGATGTCTCGATCGGTAGTTATAGGAAACCCGTACGTACGTTTTAAACCCTGGGTGAGGCCCCCGGTCCCGAGTCGTAACAAGGGTACTGACTAACCTTATTAACTTCATTCTATTACTTTCACAAATGGGCACTTGCCTTAAGACCTTTCCGGTCGATACCTAGTACTTACTAGGTGTTTATCTTTATACTTCATTCATTACTTTCGTGAACGGCATCACCGTTCTATAACTTCTTTCATCGGTAGTGTATTAACGATTATATTGCAATATGAACCACAAGTTCATAATAGATATCACACAAGATCACATAGCGGCCTAGCTTTGGGTATAATCACCCTAGCTTACCGTCATACTCAAACAACGTCTCGGATCACATCCTCGACCATGCAATTCTGTTTCGGAACCAAACGTAGGTTCTGGACGGTACCTCAGACGGTACCCCATACCGTCCTGACGTTACCCTGTACCGTGTAGGTGGTACGGTCTACCGCCAAGTGGGTCTACCACCAGCCCCACTGGCTCAGCCGTCATTACCTTCAGACCGTAGGGCCTATCGTCCAAACGATACGGTGTACCGTCCGTCCGGTCGGTAGGTGGTCTACCGTAAGTCTCAAAGTCATGGTCTGAGACCCCAGACGGTATTGCCACAAGGTAGGGTGTACCGGGCGGTATACCGTGTCCTTACCCTCCGTCTAACTTCTGGGTCAGAGGCGGTAGCTGGGTTACCGTATACACAGTACCCCGTACCATGTGATGCGATTTGTAGAACCAGGTCACTTGACCCATTGACCATGACACGGTAGGGGGTACCGTCCAGGCGGTACACCCTACCGGGTGTCTGTTCTGCAGAATCTCAGCAGCTGGTTTTTGACCCGTTTACGTCCAAAATCAGGTTTTAGAGGGATCCGAGTACTCACCTTAACGTCGTAGAATGAACAATTTGATGAAGAATCACGAAGTGGAGCCTCACGGTCGAAACCTTCCCTTGCGCACGTCTGGTCTCTCCCCTCAACGCACGGTACCCTCTGCTCTACCGTGCTCCCTGCTGCTGCTTCCCTTGTTTGTCTCTCTCTTGCTGTTAGTTTTGCACGAGGAAGAAGGAAATGCGCAGGGCCTTGGGTCGCTATAAAAAACGAAGAAAAGGGGAGGATTTTCTTGGATGTTTGCGTGGAATCGTAGAAAGGAAGGGAAAAGGAGTTCACGGGCAAAGGCTTTTCTCCTGGCATGCGATCCGTGTAGTTGGCGTGCGAATTATTAAGTATATTTTAGGTTTTTTTTTGCTCCGTATTAAAAATAGCATACCTTGGTAAAAACATACTTTTCCAGGTAACTTGCTTCGAATTCTAATCCGAAAGTTGCGTTGGAGTTGTCTCGTCGAACCCTACACAACCGTATAAATTTTATATTTTATAAACAAATATTTATTTTAAACTCCGGGTCCGTCTCAGTAATTAATTAATTTTAATTAATCAATTCTGATAGGCCGGGTTTCGGGGCGTTACATTTTTCTCCCCTTAAATAAATTTCGTCCTCGAAATTTTTTTATTGCTCCATTGGAGGATGAATGATTACAATTCTATTTCATACATGTCCAACTTTGCCGGTCATTTAACTTAGTATGTCCAAACTGTTTCCCAGATTAATACTCGGTGCACGCATAAGGGATTATACTTATGCTGTGTATAATGCAAAATGCCCTCAATTGTCTTGTCCAGAATTTCAAAATGGCCTTGTGCCTTCATAATTTTCGAACATATGATTCGAACACATTTGCTGATAACAAGAATTATTCTCCATTAGTTAGTTCAGCATTTCCCGTATGGATAAGTATGATAGTCGTTCTCTTTTCCAATGTCATTACTCACGTACGGCACAAGTTTGGGACTCGTGTCCCTACTTGTCTGTCATAACCACACGTTTTGCCTGTACGGCAATGGAAATTACCTAAAACAATAGGTACTGTCGTATCCTTCTCATTTGTATACCCTGAAGCGTATATTCAATCATTATCTTCATGTGTTTCAACGGTCACATAGCATACCCTTTATGCTTTCTTGGTTTCGAGGGTTGTACCCAATTTCTTTTGTAGAGTCACTTCATTATAAGGAAATAAATTGTTAGAATAAAGGCCCAACGCTAGAGAGGGGTGAATAGCGTTTAAAACAAAATTGCAGGAAATTAAAAATGAGAGTGATAAAGTAAGGAGCGTAAAGAAGGAGCACACCGAATTTTATCCTGGTTCACCACAACGTGTGGCTAATCCAGCCTTTCGAGAGACTCTCTCGAGTTACACTAACTCCGTTAAGCTTAAAGGTGCTCAACAAACCGATACAACTTGAGAACTCGAGTCACACGAGCCTCAACGCCTTTGCTTGGAGATACCGCACTCCAAGACTTCTCACAAAGGAACAAGGAACTTCCTTCGAGTTTACAACAAGGGAACAACCTCCCTTAAAGTGTATGAAAACACTTAAGCACTCAGGACTAAAACTCTCACAAAGAGTAGATATGAGTGAACTAGTAAACGCTCAAGAACACGACAATTTCTTCAAGAATTGGCCCTCAGATAGCTAAGAAAAATAGGAATGCTTATGCAATGAAGGAGTATTGAAATGTTGAACAATTGTGTGTAAAATGAGAGGATTTGGGTGCCATTTTATAGCCCAAAATGGGATAAATCCGTTGTTAGAATTTCCAACAGGATGAAGACAAATTTTTCACAGACACAGGCTGATAGTCGATTATCCAAGCTTGATAATTGATTATCAAAAGATTCCTTGTCCAAAAATTTAAAATTCTATCCGTTGGAGGACAACGGTAACCCAGATAATCGATTGTCAACAAGTGATAATCGATTATTGGTCCTCTCAGAAGATTCTGGGTTTTGGCTGCAAAGAGTGATAATCGATTATTACATAAGTGATAATCGATTATTGCGTGCTTCAGAACTTTGGAAGTTCAAAGCTGCAGGGGCTGATAGTCAATTGTCACTAAGGTGATAATCGATTATCACCCAGCTAAAGTCTAGCCAGGTGAAACCCGTTTTGAAAAACCGAGGTCCAAAAACGAAGTGTTCCCAAAAGTAAAAACCAAGTTTGAAAAACATTGTGTATGGCATAAAATAGTGAAAACAAGACTTGTTCGGTAAAAACCAAGTCTCCAAGGTTGTACATCACGTGCGTACGGTTTTGACCGTTTTTCACGTGTTAGACCGATTGACCAAGATACAAAAGTGGTTTTTATAAAATAATTATTTGGGAACATTTTAAAAATGCTCAGAGGTAAAAACAGGGTTTAAAAAATTGAAAACCACGGAGTTCGTTTGGGCGCCAAAAATCGAACGCCGAAAGCCAAATGCCGACTTAGGTGGTTTAGGTTCCGAGCAAGGACCAGGGATTTTAATCAATAAAAAAACATCAGAAATATTTATTTTGATGCACAAAAACTATTTTATGATTTGTAAAAATTGTTTTGACTCTTTGAGAACCGAGACTTGAATTTATTGTCGGTTTTGATCACAAAAGACCGACTCGACTAAGTCTTCAATTCTTGATCTTGTCCTTGAGTCTTTTTGGTCTTGTTCCAAGCCATTCTTCACGCCTTGAGTTATTCAACGATACTCTTCATATCCACGGCGGTTTGGCAATTATCAAAACCTGTCAGAAATGAACACGACTTTAGTTTATCGTACAAAGTGTGTTCCAACAATTTCCCCCTTTTTGATAATGGCAAACAAGATGGGGATATGCATGGGGTTTTGATCTTTTTTTTTTGAAAAAAAATTCCCCCTTAATATATGCATAGCCCTTATCTTCCCCCTTTTGACATTAACAAAAAGATTTTGAATAAAAAAACCATAAAGATTTTTATTAATTAAGGGAAATAGCGGAGTACATAACGGAAGCAAATTTAAAAAGCATAAAAAGAATAAAGAAGAGAAGGGAATAGAGCTAGAGCTCTAGAAGTTCGGTGAAAGATCATTGAGAAGCTGTTCTTCGTCAATGTCTTCGTCTTCCTCTTCATCACCACTGCCATCATCATCATCATCATCTTCGGCTTCTTCTTCCTCTTCCTCATCGTCCACCTCTTCATCTCCCCTAACGTTATTAGTCCCGCTTGGTGCACCCCCGACATTCGGTGGAGGAGTGTAGGGGACCATTTGAGCGTAAGGGTAATTGACAAAGTCAAAGTACCCGTGAAGCTCTCGGCTCAAAATATTTACATTTTGGGCCGTTTGGGAGACGTTGGTGTCAATTCGAGAGAGAGTGGCGGTCAAGGCTGCCATTTGCTCAGCGAGAGAAGGATTGGTCGAAGCGGTGGCGGTCGAAGCAGTGGCTCTCGGTTGGCGGCGAGGACGTGGCTGCGGGAACGTAGCTTCATCGGTTCCCGGGTGGAAGGAAGACTCGTCAATCTCCCAATGCTTTGTTCCTTTGCATTTTGGCCCGATGTCCGACTTGATGTGGAACTCATCAAGGACCGCCATGACAAGGAGAGCATAGGGGAGCGGCCGGTTGTCGGAGGTGGCGTTGAACATGTGAGTCATCACACATTTACACCAATTGATATTGGCGTTGTGAATCATCACATGAATTGTCTTCGTGTCCTCCTGGGAGAGAGTGGTGTGATTGAACTTCCTAGGCTTGAGAATCCGTGTCAACACATAAAAAATGAATCGAAACACGGGACTCATGGAAGCAATCGTAGGGCGCCGCTGTTGGGGAGTGGGGACGAAGTTTCGGATGCCCACTTCCTCCAAGAGGGCGGTCTCGTTGAACCGCGCTCCTTCTTCTCCGACGTAGAGCGCGAGATCCTGTCCGTCCCGACAAAGCCCGGTGAGGATTTGAATGTTTTCCTCATTCAAATAGATGTCCACCCCGTTGACGTTAGAAATCAACGCTCCGTCCTCATCCTTTTTCAAGTTCGAGTAGAAAGCTCGAACAAGAAAAGGGTGATAATGAGCCTTCTTTATGTAGAGGAGGTCGAGGAAGTTTCCTTCTTGGAGGATGACCCGTGCCTCCCGTGGGATGGAGTCATGAATGAAGCGGGCGGTGGAGAATCGGGGAGGGAGAATTTCCCGGTGCTCAAACTTCTCCGAGAACCGCGTCGCCTCTGCGTGGTCGTTGAACCAAAGGAACGACCCATCAAGGTACTTGAATTGTGCGCCGGTGGTGGAGGAGGAGCCGGGGAGGAAGCAACGTTCTTCCCAGTGCGAGATCGTTTTCTTTGACCTCCTGCCATTTCAACAAAGTAGAGAGGGAGAAGAGAAAAATTGCAGAAAATTTGGCTAAGAGTTGAAGAACAATAGCAAGAAAGATGAATTATGATGAATATATGGAGAAGAAGTGATTGGAATGAGTAAAAATGGAGTAGATATCACCAATATATAGTGGGAGAGGTGTAGAGATCCGTTGGAATGGTCAAACAAGGTTTAAATGCTCCTCCAACGTCTCTGCAATGGTCAGATTTTTGAAAAATCGCCGTTGATAATCGATTTACACTCCCTGTAAATCGATTATCTGAGTCTTCAGATTCTCCGTCAAAGAAACTACAGGCTTCAATAATCAATTTCTGCCTGGTTTTAAATCGATTGTTTGAGAGTGTAACTGATTTGCCTCAAATTTCTGCAGGCTTAGATAATCGATTATCTCAATGTTGATAATCGATTGTTAGCTCCTTCAGTATCCTGGCTCCAAAACTTCTACGGGCTGTGATAGTCGATTATCACAAGCCTGTCAATCGATTTACACAAAGTCTGGAAAAAAAATCGATTTACTTTATCCCCCCTGACTTTGACACCTGAAATGTAAAATTTAAAAGAAGAGTCTTGCAAAAAAAGGGTTAAAAACATCTCCGACGTTCAAGTTAGTAAGGATCAAAAATGATATTTAATTCACAACTTAGATCATCGTGGAGTCAAGAATTCCGAGTTCACTACGAATGCGGAAGAACGACTCTTTCTCTAAAGGTTTTGTGAAAATGTCGGCTAATTGGTTGTGTGTTTCAACGAACTCAATTTCGACATCACCTTTGAGAACATGATCTCTAATGAAATGATGCCTAATGTCAATATGCTTTGTCCTTGAGTGAAGAACCGGATTCTTCGTCAAGCTTATGGCGCTAGTATTATCACATCGAAGAGGGACGTGATCGATACTAAGGCCATAATCCACAAGTTGTTGCTTCATCCAAAGCATTTGAGCACAACAACTACCGGTGGCAACATATTCCGCTTCGGTTGTGGATAACGCAACACTGACTTGCTTCTTGCTAAACCATGAGACTAAAGAACTACCAAGCAAGTGACACATCCCACTCGTACTTTTACGGTCTAATCTACAACCGGCAAAGTCCGAGTCGGAATAGCCAAAAAGATGACAAGGAGACCCCTTGGGGTACCATAGTCCAACGTTCATTGTACCAACAAGATACTTCATTATCCGTTTCACCGTCGTTAAATGCGATTCTTTCGGACAAGATTGATACCTTGCACATAAACAAACGCTAAACATGATATCGGGTCTACTAGCGGTAAGATAAAGAAGGGATCCGATCATACCTCGATACTTCTTTACGTCTACTTCCTTACCCTTTTCATCTTTTTCCAAGTGCTCGGAGGTGCTCATTGGGGTAGCCATTGCTTTGGAGCCCTCCATTTCAAATCTCTTTAGGAGCTCCTTGCAATACTTTGATTGGCAAATGATGGTCCCTTCCCTAATTTGTTTGACTTGTAACCCCAAAAAGAAATTGAGTTCCCCCATCATGGACATCTCAAGTTCATTTGTCATTAAGTTTGAAAATTCCTTGCACAAAGATTCGTTAGTAGCACCGAATATAATGTCATCTACATAAACTTGCACCAAGAGGATGTTATCGTTTTTACTCTTGATAAAAAGTGTAGTATCAACCTTCCCCCTTTTGAACCCGTTGTCCAAAAGAAATTTGCTCAAACGCTCATACCAAGCACGAGGTGCTTGTTTAAGACCGTAGAGTGCTTTCTTTAGTTTATAGACATACTCCGGGTGCTCAAAATCCTCAAAGCCTGGGGGTTGATCAACATACACTTTCTCTTGAATAAAACCATTGAGGAAGGCACTCTTAACATCCATTTGGTATAGCTTAAAATCCATAGATGAAGCAAAAGCGAGTAATAAACGAATAGCTTCTAAACGCGCTACTGGTGCATAAGTTTCTTCAAAATCAATGCCTTCTTCTTGATTGTAGCCTTTAGCTACGAGCCTAGCTTTGTTTCTAGTGATTATTCCATTTTCATCGAGTTTGTTACGGAACACCCATTTCGTACCAATTATGGTGTGACCATCAGGTCTTGGCACCAATTCCCAAACGTCATTTCGTTTGAATTGGTTAAGCTCCTCTTGCATTGCCAAGGTCCAATGTTCATCATCAATTGCTTCCGAAATGGTTGTAGGTTCAATTTGAGAGACAAAAGCCATGTGACCTACAGTGTCCCTAAGAGAGCTACGAGTACTTACCTTTCGGTTGATGTCACCGATCACCTTGTCAAGAGGATGGTTCTTTGAAGTCCTCCATGCCCTTGGCATTGGCGTTTCCTCCTCTTGTGGTTGTTCCTCGTTTACGGGTGGCTCTACTTCTTCATCTTGGCTTTCCTTTGAGTTGTCTACTTCGTCATCGTCGTTGAGATAGATGTTCTCCAACGAATCTACAAGATCATCACAAGAAACCTTTCTCACCAAGCGAGCATCATTTTCGGCAAAGACAACATGAGGGGATTCCTCAACGGTTAAGGTGCGTTTGTTGAAGACTCTATAAGCCTTACTACGCAATGAATAACCAAGAAAAATTCCTTCATCCGACTTTGCATCGAATTTATCCAAATTATCTTTTTCGTTATTGTGAACAAAACATTTGCAACCAAAGACTCGAAGATGGGAGAGGTTTGGCTTTCTTCCTTTGTATAATTCGTATGAGGTTTTCATGAGTATCGGTCTAATGACGGCTCGGTTTAACACGTAGCTCGCGGTACTCATGGCATCCACCCAAAAATACTTAGGAATTTTTGCCTCATCAAGCATAGTTCTAGCCATCTCCTCAAGGCAACGATTTTTACGTTCCACCACGCCATTTTGTTGTGGTGTACGTGGAGCGGAGAAGTTATGCTCGATGCCTAGTTCGTCACAAAACTCGGTAAAAAGATCTCGTTCGAACTCTCCACCATGATCGCTTCGTATGGCTACGGTGGTTAAGCCTTTTTCATTTTGAACCTTCACTACAAAAATTAACGCAAACTGTGTGGGAAAAATCCGCCGGTTTAAGCTTAAAATCCGCGAGTGATGGTGTTTTAGTGTCGAAGTTGCGGCGGAACAAGATCCGCCGCTAAAACGAGCGCTGGTAATTTTAAAGGGGGAAAATTCCGCCGGTAACTTTGTGGCAGACAATTCCGCCACTAATTTTGCACCGAAAATATCCGCCGGTATATTTTTTAATTATTTAAAAAAAATTACGTAAATATAATTAAATATATATTTTTAAACTTTTCAAAACCCCAAACAAGAATATTCTCAATATAATAAAAATATATTCTGCATAAGTCTTTTACTCCCTCCGTCCTAAAACCACCTTCCCGGTTTGACCGGAGGTGATTTTTAAGGAAGTGCAAAATTTGGGTTGACCTTCCCAAAATACCCCTAAAATCCTCCCCTTTGCCCAACAACGAGCAGATCTAAAATTACTCCCCCAACACTTCTTCGAAAATGCACTGCATCAAAATTGAAATTACAGTCTAGATGAATAAGAAATCTAAAATAAATCTCGAGTTGAAAGTCAGGAGTTCCGTGCAAAGTCACTCCAAAATGGAGTACAATATGGACTTGCGCATGAGCTTTAGGGGAGCTCCACTTCTAGATCTGCCATCATAAAAAATGGAGCTCATAATCCGCAAGATCCATCATCGCAAATTTCATATCTTCATATTCGTATCTTATCATCTTTATTATCTCTGAGATTTATCTGTATGCTCACTATTCACTGCTTTCCTCATAATTTCCAGATCTGCAGCCCCCTCGCCATGTTAGGTGAACGAGAGAGAAAATAAAATTCTTTCAAGAAATTGAGAAAATTGAAGAGAGACGACGGTGAAGAGAGATGACGATTGATAGAGGATAAATGGAGAGGAAAATGAAACAAATGACGATGGGGAGTGGAGAACAGTAGGGAGGAAGAGGAAGAGTATGAACAAATATTAAAGTTGTGTGGAGGGTGGGATCGTTGGTGGGGATAAAGATAAAAGGGTATAATTGTCACTCACACCTTTTTTTAGAAATGGGAAGGTAGTTTTAGGACGGAGAAAAAAGAGAAGTGGGAAGAATGTTTTAGGACGGAGGGAGTACTACTTAAACTAAGATTTTTTACAAGGGGGAGTAAAACAAAATTGCAAAATTAAAGGGAAATTTGATGCATTTTTACAAGGGGGAGTAAAACAAAAATGCAAAATTAAAGGGAAATATGAGGCATACCTGGGCAAGAGAACATCAAAAACTTGCAAATGGTAGAATGGAGAAATCCAAAGTTCAATATAATCTAAAATTAGGAATAATTATGCATATTAAACCTCAAAATCACGAATTGAAATTCAAACATTATAAGAAACAAACTCCATAAATATTAATTACAATTTATACTTCAATTACAAAGTAAAAAATTTTCTAAAAAAAACCTGATTTCTGTTTGGGGATGGCGATGGTCGGCCTAGGACAACGAGATGAGAGACGACGAAGAACGCGGATGAATGGCGAGGTGATGAATAGCGATGAACGACGAGGAGAGAGACGACGACGAGCGATGAGGGAAGACGGCGCACAACTCCTCTCTTCAAAGCCTTTATATGATGATAGACAATAATTTAGATCTAGGGTAAGTTAAAATAAAGCGACAGACCAAGGGAAAAGTCCGCCGGTATCTCAAAATAACAATAAGCGGCGAAATATTCTGCCAATATTTCAAAATTTAAATTACACAAAACTGGTGGATATTTATGCCGGTAAATTAACATTTTAAATCCGAACACCTTACCTAATACTTATTTTAAAAAAATTAAAATGATAATAATAAGTGTCAGATTATTTTGTTGATATCACAAAATTTAATGGATACAAAACCGGCGGAGTTGTCCGCCGGTAAATCAATATTTCAATGGTATTTGAACTTAAATTTCAATATATTAAATTTTTGAACATTAGATCAAGAAATATAACCGATTTTAATATTTTATATTTTTACATTTTAACGGGGGATTTATCCTCCATTAAATTTAGCGGGGAATACGCCGCCTATAAATTTAGAATAATATCAATTATTAAGTAATTATTCTCTTTAATATCTAAGTGACGGATAAAATCGTCAGTAATCGTTCATTTCTTATTAGCGGGGGAAAAGTCCGCCGGTAGTTTGCGGCGAAATTGAGTCTGCCGCTAATGTTTCGTAGCTAATACGCAAGATTCTAGTAGTGCTTTTTGAGAAAAGTTTTCAAAACATGAAATGCCTCATTTTTATGAGTTAGAAATAATGTCCATGTGAATCGAGAGTAGTCATCAACAATTACAAAGGTGAAATAGTTTCCCCCAAAACTTTTTGTTCTTGATGGCCCAAAGAGATCCATGTGCAAAAGTTGTAGGGGCCTTGTTGTAGACACAACATTTTTCGATTTAAATGAGGCCCTTACTTGCTTGCCCTTTTGACATAAATCACAAATGGTGTCCTTCTCAAACTTGAGTTTTGGAAGGCCAACTACTAGGTCGTGTGAAACCAATTTATTCAAAAGGTTCATGTTGACATGAGCTACTCTACGATGCCATAGCCACATATCGTCCTCCTTACTCATGAGACATTTTGCAAAGTCGGAGGGAGATTCATCTAAGTTAACCATGTAAATGTTATCAATTCTATCACCACGAAGAATCGTCTTATTGTCACTAAGATGTTCTACCGTACATGATTTGGAATCGAAGGTCACACGATTTCCCTTGTCACACAATTGACTTATGCTCAAGAGATTGTGTTTAAGACCATTAACCAACAAAACATTATCAATAGAGGAGTTTTCGTTTTTACCAACCGAACCAATGCCGATTATCTTGCCTTTGCTATTATCGCCAAAGACAACGTTTCCTCCTTTAGTTGGTTTGATTTGCAAAAGCTTGGATGCATCTCCGGTCATGTGCTTGGAGCATCCGCTATCAAGGTACCAAAGTACACTTGATGCCTTCAAGCACACCTACAAACCAATTTAAAAAGATTTAGGTACCCAATTCCTTTTGGGTCCTTGGGCGTTAGGTGCACGTTGGTAGTGTGATTGGTTTTGAGTGCAATGCCTATGCCTAGTGAAACAAACCGGGGCTATATGTCCTACCCTATTGCAATAATGACAAATAACATTTGGATTATGAATTCTCCTAGGTTGATAATAGTTACTAGGTTTTCTATACTGCTTGACCCTAGTTTGAGAAAAGTTTTGTTTATGCACATTTGGAAAGTGGTTTCTAGATTCTCTAACTTGATCATTGTTTATCCTAGTGTTCTTTCTAGGTGGTCTAGTGTTCCTGGTTGATGTAGGTTGTCTATTATTGTTCATTTTAGTTTTCCTAGGTTGAGCCTTAGGTTGTTTAGGTGGTTGCTCAACTTTTTCCTTATTATTGGTTTCATTTTCAAATCCTAAGCCATGTTTAGTAAGTTGCAAATTATCAAGGACATCATTGAGATTTTTGTGAGAAACACCAAACTTCTTTAAGGTTCCTTCAAGTTTAGCAACTTGTTCTTTAAGTGATGTACATGAACTACATTTTGAACTCTCCGGTTTGTCGGCGCTTCTTTTTCCAAAAAACTTAATTTCTTCTTTGAGTCTTTCATTATCTTTTGATAATTTATCAACTTCCTTCTCCATGGAAGTAAGTTGTTTCTTTAAATCCTTGTTAATTTTAGAAGCATTGACATATTCATCATAGAGTTCATTAAAAGCTTCTTGTACATCATCTAGAGTATAGGAATCTTTAGAAGTGGTACATACCTCTTCCGGTGGTTCCTCGTGTGCCATGAGGCAAAGGTTAGCGCTTTCATTCTCTTCGCCTTCCGATGACTCATCGCCGGAATCACCTCCCCATGAAATGTAAGCTCGGTGCTTCTTGAACGGTTTCTTCTCCTTCTCGTTTTTGGCATTTGGGCATTTTGGCTTGATGTGCCCAACTTCTCCACACCCATAGCACTTGGGTGGTCCTCCATGCTTTTTGCCCTTTCGTTCATACTCTTTTCGCATGAACTTGTGGAACTTTTTGATGACGAGCCCGAACTCGTTGTCCTCATCGCTTGATTCCTCCATGGCGGGTTCTTGGCTTGAGGTAGCCTTGAGTGCAATCCCATTCTTCTTTTGTTCACCTAAAGAAGAGAATAGAATGGTGGACTCATAGGTTTTGAGGTTACCTCTAAGTCCGTCAATGGTGACGTTGGTGATGCCGATGGACTCTTGAATGGCATCGGCTTTGGAGCGCCACTCCGGTGTGAGACTTCGCAGGATTTTTCTCACAAGCTCCTTGTTCGTGTACGTCTTCTTGAGAGAATGAAGATCATTGAAGATTTTGGAGAATCGTTCAAACATCTCATCGATTTTCTCGTTTTCCTTCATACGAAACAATTCATATTCATGGGTTAGAAAATCAATTATAGCTTCTCGGACTTGATCCGTACCTTCGTAGGTGATTTCTAGTTTGTCCCACATTTCCTTTGCGGTGGTGCAACAAGAAATCTTCCGGTAGTCATCCGGGTTAACGACACAATAGATGATGTTGATGGCCTTGGCATTGTTTTCCACTTTCTTGATGTCTTGTGCATCATATTCATCCTCGGTCTTAGGGACGTTGGTTTCCTCGACCTTCTTCATTGGCACGTCCTCACCATGTTTGATAATTCTCCAAAGGAGAAAGTTGGTGGATTGGATGTAAATCCTCATCCGCTCCTTCCAATAGGTGTAATTTGTTCCGTCAAACAATGGAGGCCTCGTGGGGGATTGCCCTTCACCTAAACCTGCGTATGAACTTTGAGTAGAAGCCATTGATCGTTTCTCTCAAACGGTTAAGTCTTTCAGAGAGTATAGCTTTGATACCAATTGTTAGAATAAAGGCCCAACGCTAGAGGGGGGGTGAATAGAGTTTAAAACAAAATCGCAGGAAATTAAAAATGAGAGTGATAAAGTAAGGAGCGTAAGGAAGGAGCACACCGAATTTTAGCCTGGTTCACCACAACGTGTGGCTAATCCAGCCTTTCGAGAGACTCTCTCGAGTTACAATAACTCCGTTAAGCTTAAAGGTGCTCAACAAACCAATACAACTTGAGAACTCGAGTCACACGAGCCTCAACGCCTTTGCTTGGAGATACCGCACTCCAAGACTTCTCACGAAGGAACAAGGAACTTCCTGCGAGTTTACAACAAGGGAACAACCTCCCTTAAAGTGTATGAAAACACTTAAGCACTCAGGAATAAAACTCTCACAAAGAGTAGATATGAGTGAACTAGTAAACGCTCAAAACACGACAATTTCTTCAAGAATTGGCCCTCAAATAGCTAAGAAAAATAGGAATGCTTATGCAATGAAGGAGTATTGAAATGTTGAACAATTGTGTGTAAAATGAGAGGATTTGGGTGCCATTTTATAGCCCAAAATGGGATAAATCCGTTGCTAGAATTTCCAACAGGATGAAGACAAATTTTTCAGAGACACAGGCTGATAGTCGATTATCCAAGCTTGATAATTGATTATCAAAAGATTCCTTGTCCAAAAATTTAAAATTCTATCCGTTGGAGGACAACGGTAACCCAGATAATCGATTGTCAACAAGTGATAATCGATTATTGGTCCTCTCAGAAGATTCTGGGTTTTGGCTGCAAAGAGTGATAATCGATTATTACATAAGTGATAATCGATTATTGCGTGCTTCAGAACTTTGGAAGTTCAAAGCTGCAGGGGCTGATAGTCAATTGTCACTAAGGTGATAATCGATTATCACCCAGCTAAAGTCTAGCCAGGTGAAACCCGTTTTGAAAAACCGAGGTCCAAAAACGAAGTGTTCCCAAAAGTAAAAACCAAGTTTGAAAAACATTGTGTATGGCATAAAATAGTGAAAACAAGACTTGTTCGGTAAAAACCAAGTCTCCAAGGTTGTACATCACGTGCGTACGGTTTTGACCGTTTTTCACGTGTTAGACCGATTGACCAAGATACAAAAGTGGTTTTTATAAAATAATTATTTGGGAACATTTTAAAAATGCTCAGAGGTAAAAACAGGGTTTAAAAAATTGAAAACCACGGAGTTCGTTTGGGCGCCAAAAATCGAACGCCGAAAGCCAAATGCCGACTTAGGTGGTTTAGGTTCCGAGCAAGGACCAGGGATTTTAATCAATAAAAAAACATCAGAAATATTTATTTTGATGCACAAAAACTATTTTATGATTTGTAAAAATTGTTTTGACTCTTTGAGAACCGAGACTTGAATTTATTGTCGGTTTTGATCACAAAAGACCGACTCGACTAAGTCTTCAATTCTTGATCTTGTCCTTGAGTCTTTTTGGTCTTGTTCCAAGCCATTCTTCACGCCTTGAGTTATTCAACGATACTCTTCATATCCACGGCGGTTTGGCAATTATCAAAACCTGTCAGAAATGAACACGACTTTAGTTTATCGTACAAAGTGTGTTCCAACATAAATCGATTACAGATACTGATTAGGTTATCAAGGATACATCTTTCATGTACTCAGTTCAACTGATCAAAACTAGATCCACACTCGTCAGTCCTAGACAAGTCCATATACATACACATACCCTTAGAATACTTTGGTCGCTTAGCTAAGTATTTCTTAAATTCCCAAACGATTGCGTCGAAGAGGCATTTGTTTCTATAATACTCTGCTTGACATCACAAGTTGTTATTGCAGGGTGTTATTACGACTGATTTAAAGGATAACTCGTGCATTGATTTTAATCATTCTAGAGGTTTATCCTTGTGTGCGGTCTAGTAATTGTTTGATCTTGACCTGGTTCGCACTCATATGGCGGTTGACTAGGGTTTCCACCCATCAGTCCTTCTAAATCGGTTCTTATCCTAACTCTAGGAGAAGGGTATTCAAGATCACGTACTCGTTTTACTTGCGTAGAGGGTTCTACCATAATCTCTTTTCCTTTGTGTAAGTGAGCTGATTGTTGGAGTTCACCTTTCCAGATCAATTCTGCCATTTCTGCCAATCGTACCAAATCTCGGAATTTGGTTGGCGAAGTCACTTTCATGATTTGTCGTACACGCGGGTGTATTCCCATCATGAATCTTTCACTAATACGATTCTCGTATAATATGCACATTGGTAAGTACATAGCATTATCATAAAGAATTCCTGCAAATTCTGGCGAAGTTAAATCGTCTTGCTTCTTTGAGTAGAATACTTCTTGTGCTCGATCACGTTCAGCTGGTGAGAAGTAGTAGTCTGTAAATTCTTTCAAAAAGTAAAACCAAGATGGCATGTCACGTACTTTCTTCTTTTTGTGCTCCCACACTAACTAAGCATTTCCATCAAGAAGTTCATCGGTGATGGCTAGTAGAAACTCTTTTGAAATTTCTAATTTAGTGAAAGATTTTATCAGCTGTTTTAACCAAGAGTGTGCTTCATCTGAGCGATGACTTCCCTCATAAGCATAACAACCATGATCCACCACACGGATCAGTTGTTGTAAGTAACTAGCTTCTGCTGGGATAATGTCTGTCGAAAATCGTGATACGTGTGGCATTGACGCTGTAGGAATCGTATGAGATGGATTTTCTCCTCTCACGGGTTTCCTTTCAAACATCTGATACATGGGCATTCTTGGTACATTTGTCATTTGAGGTATTCCACACAGCATTGGTGGTGCTGGAGAGTACATATGCGCAGATCCTATAGGAATTTGCATCATAGACACTTTTGTGTTTGGATTCAGGCATCCAACAGTTTGAGTAGAGGACTCAATTCTTTCACTTGTTGAACCCATTTTGTGTTTTTCTTTGTGCAGAGTTCTTATTTTTCCTTGGCTGGAAGATGATTAATTTCTGTCCATACTCCTCGGTATTTATAATGGTTTTCAGACACCAAAAGTTCTATAGGTCTAGAAGTATAGACCATACTTTTATCTTCTTTATTAGGCTTCTAGCCTTTTTGACTTTCCTTACAATTCTTGACGCACTTTTCACACTGTCCCACAGTAGGCCCACTTGGCCGTGATTCACGTTGTGTCCTTACGCGGTTAATGCAACAGTTCTTGGTGTGCTTGTCATTGTGTTTCCCTATGTAGTCTCTTTAACCTATTCTTTTACCCTTAAGGTAATCATAGTTACGATTTCTCATACGGAATGTTTCCTACTTTTGATGCTAGCAACCACTGATAGTGCTAGGGTCGTATTCTACTTTTACTCTAACTAACGCTACTCGGAGCGTAAGAAGTCGTTGTATGCTATGTCCAATACTGACCGTATACGAGCGAATCAGATTTGGTCAGTTTATTTCCTATTAAAAAGTATAAGTATTTTTAAAACTGTTAAGTTAATTATTATTGTGTAAATTTTTATAAAGTCTAAATGCAAGTTGTTTTGTGTGTTTGTTTGCTCCCTGAGTGTTACTTCTGAGTTTCGAGCTTGTTGTTGTGGTTCTATGATCTTATTTGTTATCTGTTATCTTTATTTTATTTTCATTTTTTATCATTTTAGATTATCTTTCAAACCCTCGCATAGCTTTTAGTTTTAGTTGTTTTTATTCAATAAAAGTGAAAAAGTAAGCTGATTTTCATATCCTAAAAAATATCTTTTCTCATAGGATCGACCTTTACATGCCCTATCTATGTGTTTTAATTAATGCTAATATTTTGACCCGTGCCACGCACGGGTGGAACGAATATTTTTTTTTGTTCAATTTCTTTTCTTTTTCGGAGTTAATCATTAAGAAATCGAGTAAAATATAATATCAAGCTCTCTAATTTAACAAATGATATACCATAAACATTTGCTAACAGAAATTCATCTATATATAAATAAAAAAGAATATGTAAATGTATAATTTAAATCCAAATCTTTTGGAAAACTTCGGATCGTAGTGTACCACATTTTTGGTAAAGTTGCAAGGATTACCACTGTCAAATAAAACTATTACTTTCAATCGCGAAGCAGCAAAATAAAGTTGATCATGAGTGGTAGGGGTGTTCAAGAAAATCCGATCCGGAAAATCCGTCCATGATCAGGGGCGATTCAATCCGAAAAACGGATATCCGATTCGGTATTTTAGCTTTTGGATATTTTGAATCGGATATCCGAAAAAAACCGGATCGGGTATGGATTCGAATTCTAACTATTTTCGGATATTCGGATATCCGAATATCTGAAACATTTTAATTAAATTTATATTTTTCCAAAACCTATCTACTAAATATCTATGAAATATTGGAATTAGGACGATTGGATATATATTATGGCTATATGTTTGATGCAAGCTTATTTGATGATTTTTGGTACTGTCATAGTACACTACCTTTTTTTAGTGTGCTTTTTTTCGGTATACCTTTTTTATTTACTAATTTTGACATAATTAGCTTTAGCAGTAATGCCCTTTTTTTGTATTCATTAGACTATTATTTATACTTAGTGCTGGAATTATCCTTTTACAATGTATATATAGAATTTGGCAGAAATTGCGGATTGATTTTGACATTTTACATTTTTTGTAAATTTTAGCCAAAAAGCACAAGTTTTTCAGATATTCCATTGACTCGATCGGTGATTTCGGATATCCAAATTTTGGATATCCGGATATTTTCGGATCAGATATGGAATGAGTTTTCCTTGATTCGAATTTTTCAGATATCTGATATTTTGGATCGGATCGATCCGATTGAACACCCCTAATGAGTGGATACTGATTCTGTCAAAAACAAATTTAGAGTGTTGTTATACTCACTCTCATTTTTCTCAAATTCTTAACTTTTAGGTCAAAAAACATTATTTATAAACTACATAGATAAACCCAAAATATTCATTAAATGCCCTATTAAGTGTAATCCATTATATTAGTCACTTTTATCTCATCATTCGATATAGAGTACATGAACAATGCAATCGTTTGAGAGGTACTAAAAAATTATTCATAAACAACATATACCAAAAAAAGTAGTGGTTAAAATTTGTTCACAATTTATAATAAATTTGATTAAACTTATGTTACTCAAACTTGTAAAAATTTGTTCAAGTCTTTGTAAAATACTAAAAAAATTGGGGTGATTTTTTTTAAAATTTGAGATACATATTTCGTATAATTATTATTTGCATTAATACTGGATTTGTGTGTGTGTGTGTGTGTGTGTGTGTGTGTGTGTGTGTATTATGTTAGTTTATATACGACCCATTATTGTAATATTTTATTTGTAATATTACAACATATTTTTTTTATCTTGCATTGTTCAAATTATTTTACGTGTAAGTCGTTTTATTTTCTAATTTAGTTGCCTAAGAAACAAATCTATCCAATACCATTCGTACCACGATTGGACAAATGTTCATAGACAATATTTTTCAAATTAGCCAAAAGAGAAATGTGTAAAATTTATCACACAGTCATGTGATTGATATTCAAAATAATTTTGGATTACGTATTAAATGCAATCCTTATTTTACCCATCTTTATCTCATGATTGGATACAGAGTATGTAACACCCTAACCCGGCCGAGTCTTTAAACCGACGGGTCAAGATGCATGTTAACTTAGTAAACAATGCAATAATTTAAACAAAGATACTTTTATTTAGTAGGAGAGCTGAAACAACCCAAGTATTTTACATTGTATTTATATTTAAAACAGTACATATATGAGATTAACAAAAACGCAGCACGTCGGTCGCCTCTTAAGCATTTTGTCCACCCCCAGCATCTTGACCAGCTTCATAACCTACGCACAGTTAAACCACAAAACCGTACGCTCAGCAAATTGCTGAGTGACACAATACAGTAAAATGGAAATCTTTCACTATTTTCAAAACAGTAAATCGGTAGTTCAAATTCATAAATCGGTAATCAATAGTTTAGTAAGTTAGTAATTCGGTAATTCAGTATTCAGATTCAGTTTTACTGCCAACCCTCGCTAGCCCCACTTATCTAATCCTTCGTCAAGGGTAGATTAGCTTTAGTCCCACTTACCTAACCTCCGTAAAGGTTAGATTAGCTTTAGTTCCATCCAACACCCAAAGGGAATTGAACTTATGTTCGATCATGATCTATGTACGTACATTCGTCCGTAAATACGGCTCTAAACCACGAAAGGCACATGAAAGGTTCTAACCGCTTATTCTAACTTGGGCATGGCTTATCAGAAAACAGTTTCACTTTATACTCGTATCAGATTCAAAATACTCTTTTGAATTCTATATCATATAGTTGATAAAATAATCTGGTAGTATAAAATACTACATATTTCAGTGAGATAAACATAACGATTCAGAGTATTTGGGATCGGGCAAGAATATGCCAATTCGGTGCTCTTAGGCTCACCCGAATAAACCTTTCCACGTATTGACCCAGTAGGAATGGTGGGACAAGTTCGGCTCCAAAAGGCGTCACCATTTGTGTCCACTTAAGTACCATTCCAGCTTAGACAGTCATTGCGAGCATGTTATGTCCATAACGATGAAACATATAGGTTTTGTTTGATAATCAGAGTTTCAATTATGATTTCAACGGTATGGTATTGTTGAATGAGAGAAAAGGATCTATACAACGAAGTTATCAATTTCCAAGGATAGTGAACATTAAATAATGATTGTATACGTGAATAGTGGAATACGTATACTTGAACAATAGCAACGAAAGAGATTATGAATAACATGTTAGAACACACTGTTAGAATAATAGACCAACGCTAGAGGGGGGGTGAATAGCGTTTGATCGTAGAAATCGCAGGAATTAAAAAATTTAAAAGAGATGTAAAGAGAAGAGTAAGAGGCACACCGAATTTACCCTGGTTCACCACAACTTGTGGCTAATCCAGCCTCCTGAGAGACTCTCTCGAGCTACACTACTATCTCGTTAAGCTTAACGCTGCTTAACAAACCCTTACAACTTGAGAGTTCGAGTCACACGAACCTCAACGAATCCTTCAAAGGAAACAACCCTTCCTTTGAATCAACCGAGAGAAATACTTTCTCTCAACGTGTCTAGGAACACAAATACACTTAAGAATGAGACTCTCTTATAGAGTAGATAATGAGTAAACTAAGTACGCTCAAGAACAACTCAAACTTCACACGTATTGGTTCTAAAAAGCTATGGAAATAGATGTTGTTTGAATGCAATGAAAGTAGGAGAATTGTGAAGTGAATTGATGAGAAAAGCAGACCCAAACACCCCTTTTTATAGTGCCAAAATAGGCTCCAACGGACCAATACATTAAAGGGGTGATTGGCTTGATTTATGGGATTGAAAAAATTTGGGATCTGCAGGATATTGGCTTCCCATCGATGTTTAGACTCAACCATCGCTGGTAAGCCAATTTTCCTTCAGTTTTAAAGCCAACGGTCACCTACCCATCGATGGGTACAAGCTTCCCATCGCTGGGTGGGAGGTTGACTTCCAAACAAGGAAAGAATCAACCTTAAATGACTTCTAACGGTCATGCCTTCCCATCGATGGTTTACCCTTACCATCGCTGGGTTCCCATCGATGGGATAAGTTCCCCATCGCTGGGTAAGGTCGTTCTGCCTTGTGTTGATGTTGGACCAAGGCTTTAACAGCGATGGGTAGAACTTCCCATCGCTGTTTGGCGTGGTTCTGGAACTTGGTTAGGCTGAAGGATCTCCTACCCATCGATGGGAAGGTCTTCCCATCGCAGGGTGGGTGGTTAGCCAAAAACCCATGGTTTTTGCCTTAACCACGGCCTAGCCAACCGATGCAAAAACCGACCGAAAAATCCAAAGTTCTCCAAAGTAAAAACCAAGTCTTTAAAACACTTATATGATGAATTTAGCTAAGAACTCAAGTGAGACACTTTAAAAACCACGTCATTTGAGTAAAAACCACGGCTAGCCAAGTTTACGCCGTTTTGCGTGGTTTTTGCCAAACGACCAAAAATGAAAGGTGGTTTTCAAAGTGTTTTTGTTGGAGAAACGTTTAAACATGCCGAAGAGTGAAAACCAATCAAATAATGTTGAAAACCACTTGGTTGGTTCGGACGCCAAAAACCAAAGCCGATAACCGATAGCCGAACGCCGGTTTCTGAAAGCCGAACGCCGGATGGCTTGTTTTTTGGTTTGGGCGAACACCAAGTGTTTTTAATGATTTAAAAATGTTTGAAAAAAAATTTTATGATGTGATAAATGCAATAAAAGGTTTTAGCCTAAAGAGCCAGTGCGTGAAGGTTGGGTCGGTCTTGATCACAAATATGACCGACTCAACGATATTAAAGGCTGCGGTCTTCGTTCTTGGTGCATTTTAGCTTTTGTTTTTATCTTCGTTCTTTGCCTTGTATATTCAATGCTTGACTTGATCACGGCGGTTTGGCATTATCAAAAGCTGTCATAAAAACGAACACGGCTTTAGTACGAAAACATGACAAGCCCGTGTTTCAACAATTTCCCCCTTTTTGATAATGGAAAACAAGGCGAGGTTATGCATAGGAGGATTATTTTGAGACTTAAAAAATGTTCCCCCTTAATAAATGCAATTTTGTTTTTAACAACGTAAAAAAAGTTCCCCCTCAATTTATGGATAACCTTGATATCTTCCCCCTTTTGACATTAACAAAAAGAATTTAAAGTAAACTTTAGAATTTAAAAGTAAACTTTTATTCATTAAAAAAGGGAAATGCGGAATACAACGGAATGGAAGTAAAAAAATACAATCATAGTAAGGAAAGGAAAGAAAGGGAGAGTCTAGGCCTCGGCGTCCTTGTCCTCGTCGTCATCGTCATCCTCGTCATCCTCGTCGTCCTCGACGTCCATGGGATCCCTTTCGACCGCGTACTCAAAGTCGGCCTCGTCAGGGGAGGAGGACGGAGCATAGGAGTCGTCGTCGTCCTCGCCTTCATAGTTTTGGCAGAGGAAGGTGCTATCAAAGGGTGGCGGGACGTAGTTGATTCCGCGGAAGAACGCCCTCATGTCATGGTGTTGGCGTTGTAGCGTCCAGTCCATCCTCTCCATGTACTGCCACATGCCGTCCACCGTGACGTTTAGCCGATTCAGGGTATCGGCTATGGACTGCAATGAGGCCCAAGCGGGAGCGGGGGCAGGGGCACGACTCGTTCTGGCTCCGTTTCGGTTTCCAGACTTCTTCTTGAAGGTGTTGTCGGCGATGACCCAAAGCTTCGTCATCTTCGTGCTTGGCCCGGCGATGTGGATGTCGGCGGAGACGATGAGGCCCATGACGAAGAAGGCGTATGGAAAGCTCCGCTCGTGGAGAATGGAGGCGCAAACCGTCATGTGAATCATGACATATTTCGCCCAATTGATGGAGGCACCGTGCATGATCGCATGAATTGCCCTCAAGTCGTCGTTGAAGAGCGAGGTGTGGCTGCCATCCCGGGGGCGGAGGATCCAGGTGAGGATGTAGAGGAGGAGGCGCTTCTCCAGTGGAGCCGAGTGAATCGTCGGTGCGCCGCTGTGACGGATCAAGTTTGTGATCCCGAGCTCACGGATGACGACGACCTCGTTGTTGAGGATCGAATCGTCGCCACCATACGACGCGATGTCATCACCACGGGTGGGCAGCTCTGCGACCCGAGCAAAGGTAGCCAGATCAATCCCTATGTCGTAGAGATTGATGCTACTGCAGATGGTGTCCCCGTCCCGACGGAGATTGGAGTAGAAGGCCCGGACATAGGCGGGATTGAAGGAGGTGCGGCTCTTGGAGACGAAGGGCCACAGACCCGACTCTTTGAGTTGATTGTCGAGGTCGTGGTACCCCTTTTGTTGGGGAAACAGCTCCGGTAGCACTCGGGGGCGGACAAATCGGGCGCTTGGCGAAGTGCGTGAGGAACTGGGTGAGTTCCTCCTCCGACCTGAACTCGAGGAAAGAGCCGTCCAGGTAGGGAAACGGCGGGGGCGCTGATGTCATAGCCTCGGCGGTGACCTTCTTCTTGGATGCTTTGCTCTTGGATCTTCCTCCGGCCATAGTTGAGATGCTTTTGAAGAAAGAGAGATGAACTATGTAGATTTGGATGAAGGAATGAAAGTATGATGTTAATGGTGTATTAGAATGAACAAATATGATGGATATATATAGGGAAGGGAGGATTTGGCCGTTTGGATTCAAAAATATGGCTGTTGGGCAATTAATGTGGTGCCCAACAGCTCTGTATTTTTGAAATGCACCAGCCTTCCCAGCGATGGGTAGATCTTCCCATCGATGGGAAGGTCGGCTCTCGAAACCAAGGAAAAATGTAGGGCTGCCTTCCCAGCGATGTTTGGATTCTCCCATCGATGGGAAGGTGGGTTCTGGAAACCGATAAAAAATCTTTAAAAAAAAATAGTGTCAAACACCCAGCGATGGGAGGAAGTACCCATCGATGGGTGGGGAGGTTCTGGAAATTTTTTTTAAAACACAAGTCATTCACCCAGCGATGGGATAAAATACCCATCGATGGGTAAAGGGTTTCTGGAAATCCGTTAAGAAATTTTAAAAAAATAGAGTCAAACACCCATCGATGGGAGAAACTACCCATCGATGGGAAATGGGGTTCTGAAAAAATGAAGACTTCCCTCCCAGCGATGGTATAACCCACCCATCGCTGGTTCCCCCTGACTTCCGGATTCCTTCACCTCGAACCGTCCCTGCAAAAAAGAGTTAGAAAACCCTCCGACGCTTAAGTTAGTAGACGTTCAAGTGCGGAAGAACGACTCTTTCTCTAAAGGTTTTGTGAAAATGTCGGCTAATTGGTTGTGTGTTTCAACAAACTCAATTTCGACATCACCTTTGAGAACATGATCTCTAATGAAATGGTGCCTAATGTCAATGTGTTTCGTCCTTGAATGAAGAACGGGGTTCTTAGTCAAGCTTATGGCGCTAGTATTATCACAACGAAGTGGAACGTGACTGATACTAAGGCCATAATCCACGAGTTGTTGCTTCATCCAAAGGATTTGAGCAAAACAACTACCGGCGGCAACGTATTCCGCTTCAGTTGTGGATAACGCAACACTGACTTGTTTCTTACTAAACCATGAAACTAAAGAGCAACCAAATAAGTGGCAAGTCCCACTCGTACTTTTACAGTCCAATTTGCAACCAGCAAAGTCCGAGTCGGAATAACCAACGAGATGACACGAAGAGCCTTTTGGATACCATAGTCCAACGTTAACCATGCCAACAAGGTATTTCATGATCCGTTTCCCCGCCGTTAAGTGAGATTCCTTCGGACATGATTGATACCTTGCGCAAAGGCATACGCTAAACATGATATCCGGCCTACTAGCGGTAAGATAGAGAAGGGATCCGATCATACCTCGATATTTTTTTACTTCTACTTCCTTACCTTTCTTGTCTTTGTCTAGATGGTCGGACGTGCTCATCGGGGTCGTCGTGGCTTTGGCGTTGTCCATTTCGAACCGTTTTAGGAGCTCCTTGCAATATTTGGTTTGGCAAATGAATGTGCCATCTTTCATTTTCTTGACTTGGAGTCCCAAAAAGAACGTGATCTCGCCCATCATCGACATTTCAAACTCGCTTGTCATTAGCGTTGAGAAATTCTTGCACAAAGACTCGTTAGTAGCACCGAATATAATATCGTCTACATAAACTTGAACCAAAAGGATGTTATTGTTTTTACTCTTGATAAAAAGTGTAGTGTCAACCTTTCCCCTTTGGAAACCACTATCCAAAAGAAATTTACTCAAACGTTCGTACCAAGCACGGGGTGCTTGTTTAAGACCGTATAGCGCTTTCTTGAGTTTGAAGACATGGTCGAGGAACTCAAAGTCTTCAAACCCCGAGGGCTGGTCAACATACACTTCATCTTGAATAAATCCATTGAGGAAGGCACTCTTAACATCCATTTGATAAAGTTTAAAGTCCATAGACGAAGCAAAAGCAAGAAGTAAACGAATAGCTTCTAAAGGTGCTACGAGTGCATAAGTTTCTTCGAAATCAATGCCTTGTTCTTGATTGTAGCCTTTAGCTACGAGCCTAGCTTTTTTTCTAGTGATTATTCCATTTTCATCGAGTTTGTTACAGAACACCCATTTCGTACCTATAATCGTACGATCATCGGGCCTTGGCACCAATTCCCAAACGTCATTCTGTTTGAATTGGTTTAGCTCCTCTTGCATGGGCAAGGCCCAATGTTCATCGTTTATTGCTTCGGAAATTGTTGTAGGTTCAATTTGAGAAACAAAAGCCATGTGTCCTACGGTGTCCCTAAGTGAGTTACGAGTACTTACCCCGCGGTTGATGCTACCGATTACCTGGTCAAGCGGATGGTTCTTGTTCGTTCTCCATGCAATGGGAAGTTCGGTTGCTTCTTCTTCGTGTTCCTCTTGTTCTTCTTCTTCCTCTTGATTTTCTTCTTCACCTTGGTTAGTCGCTTGAGGTATCTCCCCAATTTGCGGCTGCGTGTTGGTGTATATTCCCGTGTTCTCTTCATCGTCTTCGACGTGTATTCTCTCTAATGAATCTGCAAGATCATCACAAATATCCTTTCTCGCCAAGCAAGGATTATCTTCGGAAAATACAACGTGAGGGGACTCCTCAATGGTCAAAGTTCGTTTATTAAAGACTCTATAGGCGTTGCTACGAAGTGAATAACCCAGAAAAATTCCTTCATCCGACTTGGCATCAAATTTGCCTAAGTTGTCTTTGCCATTGTTATGAATAAAACATTTGCAGCCGAAGACTCAAAGATGGGAAAGGTTTGGCTTTCTCCCTTTGTATAGTTCATAAGGCTTTTTCATGAGTATCGGTCGAATGACGGCTCGGTTTAACACGTAGCTCGCGGTACTCACGGCATTCGCCCAAAAATACTTAGGGATTTTTGCCTCATTGATCATAGTTCTAGCCATCTTTTCGAGACATCTATTTTTACGTTCCACCAGTCCGTTTTGTTGTGGTGTACGTGGGGCTGAGAAATTATGATCAATTCCGAGTTCGTCACATAAATCTGAGAATAGATTTCGTTCGAACTCTCCCCCATGATCGCTTCTTATGGCTACTATGGTTGTTTCTTTTTCATTTTGAACTTTCTTTAGAAAATTTTTTAAAACGTGAAATGCCTCACTTTTGTGAGTTAGAAACAAGGTCCATGTAAACCTAGAGTAGTCATCGACAATCACAAACGCAAAGTAATTACCACCAAAACTTTTCGTTCTAGAAGGACCAAAGAGATCCATGTGCAAAAGTTGAAGCGGTCTAGACGTTGAAACAACGTTCTTAGACTTAAACGAAGCCCAAACTTGCTTCCCCTTTTGACATGCATCACATATGGTGTCTTTTTCAAACTTAAGTTTTGGAATGCCAATTACTAAGTCTTGTGAAACCAATTTGTTCAAAAGGTTCATGTTCATATGAGCTACCCTTCGGTGCCATAACCAAGTGTCTTCCTCTTTACTCATGAGGAACTTAGCAAAGCCGGAAGGAGATTTGTCTAAGTTAACCATATATATGTTATGGATTCTATCACCACATAGAATGACCTTATTGTCACTAAGGCGTTCTACCGTGCATGATTTTGAATCGAAGGTCACACGGTTTCCCTTGTCACATAATTGACTTATGCTCAAGAGGTTTAAGACCTTTAACAAGCAAGACATTATCTATAGAGGAGTCTTCGGACTTACCTACTGAACCGACGCCGATAATTTTTCCTTGCTATTATCTCCAAAGACTACCTTTCCTCCTTTAGCGGGTTTCATTTGTAGGAACTTGGATGCATCTCCGGTCATGTGCTTGGAGCATCCGCTATCAAGGTACCAAAGTACACTTGACGCCTTCAAGCACACCTACAAAAATGATTTAATAAGATTTAGGTACCCAAGTCTTTTTGGGTCCTTGAGTGTTAGGTGCAAAGTGGTAGTGTGATTCATTTTGTGCCCAATGCCTATGCCTAGTAAAGCAAATGGGAGCTATATGTCCTACCCTATTGCAATAGTGACAAACTACGTTTGGGTTGTGCATCCTCCTAGGTTGATGATAGTTGCTAGGGGGCCTAACCATATTCATCCTATTTTGAGAAAATATTGGTTTTTGAAAATTCTCTCTTCTAGGTGTCCTAGCATTATTTTGTCTATTTGAAAAATTATTTTTATGCACAAATTCATTTTGATAGTTTTTCCTAGGTTGTCTAACATGCACATTTTCGTTCCTAGGTTTTTGTCTAGGTTGTCTAGTGTCCTTAGGTTGACTAGATTTTCTATTATCCTGATTTTTAACTTTCTTACGTTGAGCCTTAGGAGGTTGTCTAGGTGTTTGCTCAATGTTTTTATGCTTAGATTCATTTTTATCAAAACCTAATCCTTCCTTAGAAAAATGCATAGTGTCTAGGAGTAAATTAAGATCTTTGTGCGGTTATTAAACTTCTTAACCGTACTCTCAAGTTTTGTAACCTTTTCTTTTAAAGCTTTGCAAGATTCACATTCACTTGAAGAGCTTTCCGGTTTGTCAGCGATTCTTTTGCCATAAAATTTATTTTCTTGTTTCAACTTTTCATTATCTTTTTCCAGTTTTTCAAAATCATTTTCAAGAGTTGAAATACGTTTCTTTAATGATTTGTTGGTTTTAGAAGCGCTAACAAATTCATCATAAAGCTCTCGAAGAGCTTCTTGCATCTCTTCAAAAGTGTAAGAGTCGGAGGAAGTGATACATACCTCTTGTATTTCGTCAGCGTGGTCTTCGTGTGCCATGAGACAGAGGTTGGCAGCTTCTTCCTCTTCTTGGTCAGTTGACTCGTCGCCGGAGTCGCCACCCCATGAGATATAGGCACGTTGCTTTTTGAAGCCAGGTTTGTCGTTGCCGCTTTTGCCTTTTGGACACCTCGGCTTGATGTGGCCTGTCTCGCCACAGCCATAGCACTTCGGGGGACCGTCGTGCTTTCTTCCTTTTCGTTCAAATTCCTTCTTCATGAATTTGTGGAATTTCTTGATGACGAGTCCGAACTCTTTGTCATCATCGCTTGAGACTTCTTCTACGGTCTCCTTGGTTGCTTTGAGCGCTATTCCTTTCTTCTTTTGTTCATCCAAAGACGGGGTTAGAATAGTAGATTCATAAGTTTTGAGGTTACCTCTTAGCCCGTCGATGGTGACGTTGGAGACTCCGATGGATTCGTAGATTGCGTCAGCCTTTGATCTCCATTCGGGTGTGAGACTCCGTAGGATTTTCCTCACGAGATCCTTGTTGGCGTAAGTCTTTTTGAGAGCATGAAGGTCGTTGATGATCTTTGAGAACCGATCGAACATGTCATCGATCTTTTCGCCTTCCTTCATCTTAAACATTTCGTACTCCTGCGTTAGGAAGTCAATTTTGGCTTCCCGAACTTGGTCCATACCTTCATATGTGACCTCCAGCTTGTCCCACATTTCTTTGGCGGTGGTGCAGCAAGAGATCTTGCGATAATCATCGGGGTTGACCGCGCAGTACAGCATGTTGATTGCCTTGGCGTAGTTCTCCACCTTTTTGATGTCTTCGGCATCAAATTCGTCCTCGGTCTTTGGGACGAGTTTTTCACCGACCCTCTTCATTGGTGTTTCTTCTCCGTTTTTGATGACCAACCACAACTGGAAGTTGGTTGAGCGGATATAAATTCTCATCCGCTCTTTCCAATATGTGTAGTTGGTGCCATCAAAAAGCAGTGGCCTAGAGGTTGATTGACCTTCTCCAATTCCTGCATAAAGATTTCTAGAAGAAGAACCCATGATCGCTTTACTCTCAAACGGTTAAGTTTGGACGCGAATTAGGCTCCGATACCAATTGTTAGAATAATAGACCAACGCTAGAGGGGGGGTGAATAGCGTTTGATCGTAGAAATCGCAGAATTAAAAAATTTAAAAGAGATGTAAAGAGAAGAGTAAGAGGCACACCGAATTTACCCTGGTTCACCACAACTTGTGGCTAATCCAGCCTCCTGAGAGACTCTCTCGAGATACACTACTATCTCGTTAAGCTTAACGGTGCTTAACAAACCCTTACAACTTGAGAGTTCGAGTCACACGAACCTCAACGAATCCTTCAAAGGAAACAGCCCTTCCTTTGAATCAACCGAGAGAAATACTTTCTCTCAACGTGTCTAGGAACACAAATACACTCAAGAACGAGACTCTCTTATAGAGTAGATAATGAGTAAACTAAGTACGCTCAAGAACAACTCAAACTTCAAACTGGCTCTAAAAAGCTATGGAAATAAATGTTGTTTGAATGCAATGAAAGTATGTAGGAGAATTGTGAAGTGAATTGATGAGAAAAGCAGACCCAAACACCCCTTTTTATAGTGCCAAAATAGACTCCAACGGACCAATACATTAAAGGGGTATTTGGCTTGATTTATGGGATTGAAAAAATTTGGGATCTTCATGATATTGGCTTCCCATCGATGTTTAGACTCAACCATCGCTGGTAAGCCAATTTTCCTTCAGTTTTAAAGCCAACGGTCACCTACCCATCGATGGGTACAAGCTTCCCATCGCTGGGTGGGAGGTTGACTTCCAAACAAGGAAAGAATCAACCTTAAATGACTTCCAACGGTCATGCCTTCCCATCGATGGTTTAACCTTACCATCGCTGGGTTCCCATCGATGGGATAAGTTCCCCATCGATGGGTAAGGTCGTTCTGCCTTGTGTTGATGTTGGACCAAGGCTTTAACAGTGATGGGTAGAACTTCCCATTGCTGTTTGGCATGGTTCTGGAACTTGGTTAGGCTGAAGGATCTCCTACCAATCGATGGGAAGGTCTTCCCATCGCTGGGTGGGTGGTTAGCCAAAAACCCATGGTTTTTGCCTTAACCACGGCCTAGCCAACCGATGCAAAAACCGACCGAAAAATCCAAAGTTCTCCAAAGTAAAAACCAAGTGTTTCAAACACTTATATGATGAATTTAGATAATAAATCAATTGAGACACTTTAAAAACCATGACATTTGAGTAAAAACCACGGCTAGCCAAGTTTACGCCGTTTTGCATGGTTTTTGCCAAACGACCAAAAACGAAAGGTGGTTTTCAAAGCGTTTTTGTTGGAGAACCATTTAAACATTCCAAAGAGTGAAAACCAATCAAATAATTTTGAAAACCACTTGGTTGGTTCGGACACCAAAAACCAAAGCCGATAACCGAAAGCCGAACGCTGGTTTCTGAAAGCCAAACGCCGGATGGCTTGGTTTTTGGTTTGGGCGAACACCAAGTGTTTTTAATGATTTAAACATGTTTGAAAAACATTTTTATGATGTGATAAATGCAAGAAAAGGTTTTAGCCTAAAGAGCCAGTGCGTGAATGTTGGGTCGGTCTTGATCACAAATATGACCGACTCAACGATACTAAAGGCTGCGGTCTTCGTTTTTGGTCCCTTTTAGCTTTTGTTTTTATCTTTGTTCTTCGCCTTGTATATTCAATGCTTGACTTGATCACAGCGGTTTGGCATTATCAAAACTTTTCATAAAAATGAACACGGCTTTAGTACGAAAACATGACAAGCCCGTGTTTCAACACACACTTCACGTTTATGTTGAACTAAAGTTGTGTTCGTGTTTGATAGGTTTTGATAATGACAAACTGCCGGAATACAAAGAGTTTCGTTGATCAACTCTAGGCGTGAAACAAGAACAAAGCCAACCGCCAAGAATACGAAGAACTTTGGTTTATATCTAAAGGCGAAGAACGAGGCTAAGCGTTGGATTCAAAGGAACGAGAAGCATTCAAGAACCTACCGAAGACCCGAAGAATTAGGTCGATAGGTAGAATGCTATGTAAGGACAACGCTTTCGTTATCTCGTATTTTGGCTCAACCTAAGTTATTTTCAAATTGCATAAAATCATTATTTTCATGCCCACATCAAAATAACATTTTACATTGCATGACAAATGTTTTGGAAACTCATGAAATGTTTTGGACCAAATGTTTTACACTCAAACCTTTGCAAAACCTTCCAAACGCATTCTAAACATCGAATACCTTGTCCATAATCGATGTTTAGCTTTTTCCTAAGTTGGTTTTCGAAAACCTGACCAAAACATCAAATATTACTTTGAGTAATCGATGTTTAGATCTTCCTAGAACTTCAGGATTTTCAAAACCTGCTTGACAATCGATTGTCTACCTATTTTTCACTAAAACCTGAAAGTTCAGTAGGGTTAGACAATCGATTGTAAACTTAGACAATCGATTGCCACTGCTGTTTTGCTTCCCAGATTTTATATCAACAATCGATTGTCATGTGTAATAATCGATTGTTTGGTTATAACGGTAAGGAATAGTGTTTTGGATTTTAGTGTTTGACTTGCCCCCACTTTCCTGTTTTGCCCTTGAATGTAATGGGTTGAACAACATCTATTTTCATCCCATTACATTCATTCATTTCATCATTAAATTATAGGCTTTTGTTGAGCCATTTGAGGGATATTTTGTGTTGTTCATAGAGCTATAATTGTTTCTCTTTATCCACTCTTTTAAGAGAGTTATTTGTTGTAAGAGAGAACTGTGAGAAGAGCTTTTCTTCTTGTTTTGTATTCGGTTTGCTAAGAACCCGAAATCTTAGTGGTTGAAGTCTTGAACGGGGAGTTCGAGCGGTGAAGTCTTGAAGTGCGGTATCTCTGAGCAAGGTTGTTGAGGCTCGTGTGACTCGAGTTCTCAAGGTGTAACGGTTTGTTAAGCACTTGTAAGCTTAACGAAGTTAGTGTAGCTCGAGAGAGTCTCTCGGGAGACTGGATTAGCCACAAGTTGTGGTGAACCAGTATAAAAATACGGTGTGCTCCTTCCTTACGCTTTTAATTTCCGCACTTACTTTTATTCATGCGATTTTATTCCGCAATATTTTTCGTCATTCTCGTGCCTCACTATTCACCCCCCCCCCCTCTAGTGAAGGGCACATATCCTAACATAACAAATACTGATAATGAGCGTATACGTGAATTCTAACAAATACGTATACGTGAATAGCATATACGAATAGTAAACGTATACGTGAATAGTGAAATTCGTATACATGAATAGGCATTATAACAACAGTATGAATAATGCCAGTATCAATGGACGGAAATAGTATAACGATTTGGTGTAGCGGTATGACAGTATGAATGTACGGTATAACAGTACAATGATAACAGTATAAACGAAAAGTAATACGGTATAAAGGAATAGTAACGGTATAATAATATATAGGAATAGTACTGTGATAAATTATAAGTTTAAAAAAGAACTATTTCAATAATATTGTATTGTACACACCTGGATTACTAGAATCCTGAAAGAAAATAGGAAGAATCTTCGCTGGATATCCCGAAAAGGCCGTTCAGACCGAGTTTCAGAACCCCGATAGAATTATGACTTAAAAACTAGCTTGGAAGTATATTTCTAGAGAGAGAATAGTAGTAAAATTACTTAGGATTTGAATGGAAAAGCAAAGGAAATGAAAGGCCTTTATATAGCCTCGCAGAAGGCCCAGGCGCCATACTAGGCGGGCGCCTGGGTGGCCGCCTGCCGCTCCTTTGAGGCGGTGATGACGTGGACGGTGAAAATCAGAGCTGAGTGGCAATGGAGTCTAGGCAGGCATCCAGGCGGGCGCCTGGCATGCCGCCTGACCTTGGGTGGCTTGCAAGGCGACACGTAATGCAGACTAAGCGTTTACTTCCAAGCGCCATCCCAGGCGCTATTCTAGGCGGGCGCCTGGTTGGTCGCCTGGCCTCGGATGTCGCCTTTCAGCTTGAATTTTTCAGGTCTGACTCGATTTTTCATTTTCAATATTTTTCCTTTCTGGACCAAGGTCAAATTCCAAACCGATCTATGAGTTTAACTCAAATTAATCGTTTCTTGGTACGAATCGGATTAGTTTCTGTATACTGTTTCAGCGGTATAATTCTAATGTCAATTACTAACGATTTATGGATAATAATCGTTTTTAGTCACAGAATACGTTTATGCAAATATCTATTTAAAGTTAATTTTTAATCACACAAGATGAATTCTATTAAGCGTTAGTTTAGTTTTGAAGATTCTTTTCGGAATCCGTTTTACTCTTAATTTTAATCACATGAACTACCAGA
This sequence comes from Cuscuta australis, assembly GCA_003260385.1. NCBI lineage: Eukaryota > Viridiplantae > Streptophyta > Magnoliopsida > Solanales > Convolvulaceae > Cuscuta > Cuscuta australis. Next base: position 199,876 of record NQVE01000077.1, on the reverse strand, counting down.
ATTTATATTTAAACTAAGGAAAATATCTAGGGCTAGTTTGTGGGATTTACAATTCTCCCCTACTTAAAGAAATTTTGTCCCAAAATTTACCTAGATCAGTGTCGTGGAATACATATGGATATTGCGTTCGCATGGAGTCTTCTGTCTCCCACGTTGCTTCTTCAACATTGTGATTACGCCACAACACTTTAACAAGTGGAATCTTTTTTCTACGAAGTTGCCTTACCTCCCATGCTAGGATTTGTACTGGTTCTTTGGCATAGGTAAGACTTTCGTCTAGTTGCACCGTCCCATCAGTAAGTATATGTGTTGGGTCAGATCGGTATCTTCTTAACATAGAGACATGAAATACATCATGAATCTTGTTAACTTCAGTGGGTAGGGCAAGACGATATGCTACTGGTCCAATACGTTCAATCACCTCGTATGGACCAATATATCTTGGGCTAAGCTTACCCTTCTTTCCAAACCGTAGGACCTTCCGCCATGGTGAGACTTTGAGAAACACTTTGTCACCAACTTGATATTCTACTTCTCATCTTTTAAGATCTGAATAAGATTTTTGACGATCAAAAGCAGCTTTCAATCGATCTCGTATCATAGTAGTCTTCTCTTCTGTTTCTCTTATGAGATCTGGCCCGATGAGTTGGCCTTCCTTGAGCTTAGTCCAACATACAGGTGTTCTGCAACGTCTTCCATATAGCGCCTCAAACGATGCCATTTGTATGCTGGCTTGATAACTGTTATTGTAGGCGAACTCCATCAACGATATATCCTTTTCCCAATTGCCTCCAAAGTCTATAGCACAAGCTCGCATCATGTCTTCGAGTATTTTAATTACTCGTTCCGATTGCCCATCAGTTTGTGGATGAAAGGTTGTGCTAAAGTTGAGTTTTGTTCCGAACGCTTTTTGTAAAGCTCCCCAAAATTGTGAAGTGAATCTTGGATCTCGATCTGATATAATTGATAATGGTATCCCATGTAATCTGACGATTTCATTGATGTACATTTCCGCCAACTTCTAAAGTGAAAAGTCCCTTCGAATTAGTAAGAAATGAGCGGACTTAGTAAACCGGTCTACCACAACCCATAATGCATCGTTCTTTCGAGAAGTGAGTGGTAGGCCAGTTATGAAATCCATGGTGATGCGATCCCACTTCCATTCCGAAATCGTGATCAGTGGAGTAGTCCTGTTGGTACTTGATGTTCTGCTTTGACTTGTTGGCAGGTCAAACACTTTGTAGTATATCCTGTGACATCTCTTTTTAGACCGTCCCACCAATACTTTTGTTTGACATCGTGATACATCTTAGTGCTTCCAGGGTGCATTGTATAAGTTGTGTTGTGAGCTTCCTGGAGAATCCTTTGTTGTAGATGCCCTTCTGGTACCACCGTTCGATCACGATAGCATAATCCTTGGGAGGGTCGTAGATAAAATTCTGGTCTTTCTCCCTTTGACATAAGCTCCATAATCTTTTGGCATAGGGGATCGGTGTCCTGGGCTGCCATGATTTCGGCTTCCAAGGTTGGTTGTAGGCGCAGTTCTGCTAAAGTCTTGCGACTTAAGGCATCAGCTACTACATTTGCCTTTCCCGGATGATAGTCAATCTCACAATCGTAGTCTTTGATCAGTTCTAACCATCTTCGTTGCCTTAGATTAAGTTCCTTCTGAGTCAACAAGTACTTAAGGCTCTTGTGGTCAGTAAAGATGTGACTACGTTCTCCGAAGAGATAGTGTCGCCATATCTTTAATGCCATAACTACCGCGGCTAGTTCAAGATCATGCGTTGGATAGTTCTTTTCATTACCTTGAGTTGTCGTGAAGCATAGGTGATAACTTTTCCAACTTGCATAAGCACACATCCAAGACCGTTGTGCGATGCATCACTGTAGATGGTGTAATCCTTACCCAATTCGGGTAAGACTAACACTAGGGCTTACGTCAAAATTTGCTTCAATTCTTCGAAACTTTGTTGGCATGCGTCCGTCCATTGGAACTTTACATTTTTGCGTAACAACTTATGTAAAGGTGAAGCAATACTGGAGAAGTTTTTTACAAAGCGTCGATAATATCCAGCAAGTTCCAGAAAACTTCATACTTCTCTAACATTTTGTGGAGTCTTCCAATCCACGATTGCTGCTATCTTAGCAGGATCTACTCGGATACCATCAGCTGAAATAATATGTCCAAGGAATTCAACTTCTTTAATCCAAAATTCACATTTTGAGAACTTAGCATAAAGTTTTTGCTCCCTTAGAATTTGTAATACCATTCTAAGGTGTTGCTCATGTTCTTCCAGATTCTTCGAGTAAATCAGAATGTCGTCGATGAATACTACTACGAACTGATCAAGATAAGGTCGGAATATACGATTCATTATATCCATGAATGCCGCAGGTGCATTCGTTTAGCCAAAAGGCATCACTGTGAATTCAAAATGCCCATAGCGAGTTCTGAATGCGGTCTTAGGGATATCTTCAGTTTTTACAGGTAATTGATGATATCCAGACCTCAAGTCAATATTTTAAAATACACTTGCTCCCTTGAGTTGGTCGAATAAATCATCAATCCCAGGGAAGGGGTATCGATTCTTGATTGTTAGCTTGTTAAGCTGACGATAATCCATGCAAAGTCGCATGGAACCATCCTTTTTCTTAACAAAGAGAACCGGTGCTCCCCAAGGTGAAACACTCGGACGAATGAACCCCTTATCCGGTAACTCTTGTAGTTGTGCCTTTAACTCCTCCATTTCCGCTGGGGCCATGCGGTACGGAGTGATATTAATAGGCGACGTCCCTAGTATAAGGTCAATATTAAATTCTAACTCTCGTGGTGGCGGAATTCCTGGTAACTCTTCTGGGAACACATCTGGAAAATCTCGTACTATAGGAATTCGAGGAAGTGTTGGTGCTTCATGCGTTGTATCCTTCACATAACACAAATAAGCTTTGCATTTCCTACGTATTAACCTTCGAGCTTGCATCATGGATATGAACTGAGGTGTTTGAGGAAAAGGTTCTCCCGAAATTATAATTATATTATCAGCTGCTCGAAGTTGTACCTTCTTGGCTTTACAATCTAGTACTGCTTGATGTTTAGTCAATCAGTCCATACCGAGAATCAGATCAAATTCTCGGTATGGTAACTCGATAAGATCAGCCATAAATTCTTTTCCTTATACAGTAAGAGGGTAGTTCCAATATACATATTTCAGATTCATGCTATGTCCTAAAGGATTGGACACTTGTACGGGATAATCTAATTCGTCCCTATATAATTGGTTTTCGCAGTCATTCTTTACACATATGTAAGAGTGTGTCGAGCCAGGATCGATTAGAGCGGAAAATTTTTCATTATAAAGTGAGAACGTACCAACAACCACATCGTGGTCCTGCTGTTCCCTCACAAGCCTGCATAGCATAAGTGTGGGCTCTACCTCCTCTAGCTACAGGTCGATTCTCATTGACGGAGGCTGACGGTGCTGGATTGTTCGGACGTGGTGGCATAATTTCCAGGGCCGTTTCTCCATTTTGTGGAGGTTTGGGACAATTGCAGATAAAATGACCTTGTTGCCCACAACACAAATAGGCCCCGGTCGTCTTCCAACATGTCCCTTCGTGCTGTCGGTTGCATATATTGCAGAAGGGTGCTGCCATCGCTTGGGAATTCGGGCCTTTGAAAGAGTTGTTGGAACGGGATGGTTGCCCGTTGCTTCTTCCATTCCACCACGTTGATTGTTGTGGGAAGGCTTTCCACGAACATGTGATGATTGCCCTGAGTAGTTTTGCTTCCCATTAATTGCCACCTTTTCGGTGGCAATATCATCCAGCTCGACCACAGCTGCTACCAGTTCATTAATATTGGTATGCTCGGCCGAAATCAGCAAGCTTTGCTGATAAGTAGACAATCCCTTACGGAATTGTTTACATAAGCTTCGACCATCAGGCACTAAAGTTGAGGCATAAGGATAGTTTGATAAACTTCTTCTTATAGTCTTCTAATGGCATGCCGCTCCATTTTAGGTTAATGAACTCTTCTCGCTTCCTCTCCTTATAATATAAAGGAACCCATCATTCGGTGAAAACCTTCTCAAAGTATTGCCAGTTTGGTTCCTCCGGGTGATCTTCCAGCGTTCGATGGTTTCCCACTAGTCGTATGCGTCGTCTTGAAGTAGGGAAACCCCTACTTGTGATCGTTCTCCCATAGGGATTCTTAAGTCGGTGAAGACACGCTTAAGCTACTTGAGCCAGTTTTCTGCGATCTCAGGGTCCTCTCCTTTTAATATACGAGCTCCTGCTTTCTGGAGCTTGGCCACCGTATATCCTTCATCGCGGTTGATTGTTCGGGATAACTGTCTTATGCCACTAGCCATATCGATGCTATCGTTGTTCATACCATGATTAGACTGCTCGTCTTCATGGTTCGGGTTCCTAGCATCAGAACTGTGTACCTCGTTGTGTGTAGCCATTATTCTGATACATATAATGAAGTATTAATCTACCACTACATACCTTAATGGATCAAATGCTAAGACCAGGATGCTGTTAGAATAAGTGACCAACGCTAGAGGGGGGGTGAATAGCGTTTGATCGTAGAAATAGCAGGAATAAAAAAATTAAGAACGTGAAAAGTAAAGAGCGTAGAAAGCGTAAAGGGAGCACACCAAGATTTATACTGGTTCACCACAACGTGTGGCTAATCCAGTCTCCCGAGAGACTCTCTCGAGCTACACTACTTCTGTTAAGTTTACGGGTGCTTAACAAACCGTTACAACCTGAGAACTCGAGTCCCACGAGCCTCAACAACACTTGCTCGGAGATACCGCACTCCAAGACTTCAACCCGAAGGAAAATACCTTTCCTTCGTACAACCAAGGGAAACAAGCTTCCCTTAACGTGTATACAACACTAAGACACTCAAGAACAAGGCTCTCTTTTAGAGTAGATGTTGAGTAAACTATATACGCTCAAGAACAACTCAAACTTCACAAATTGGCTCTAGAAAGCTATGAAAAATGATGTTGTTTGAATGCAATGATAATATGAATATTGTGAAGTGAATTGATGAGAAAAGTAGACCCAAACACCCCTTTTTATAGTGCCAAAATAGGCTCCAACGGACCAATGCATTAAAGGGGTGATTGGCTTGATTTATGGGATTGAATAAATTTGGGATCTGCAGGATATTGGCTTCCAATCGATGTTTGGAACTTACCCATCGCTGGTAAGCCAATTTTCCTTCAGTTTTGAAGCCAATGGTTACCTACCCATCGATGGGTACAAGCTTCCCATCGCTGGGTGGGAGGTTGACTTCCAAACAAGGAAAGAATCAACCTTAAATGACTTCCAACAGTCATGCCTTCCCATCGATGGTTTATCCTTACCATCGCTGGGTTCCCATTGATGGGATAGGTTTCCCATCGCTGGGCAAGGTTGTTCTGCCTTGTGTTAATGTTGCACCAAGGCTTTAACAGCGATGGGTAGAACTTCCCATCACTGTTTGGCATGGTTCTGGAATTCAATTGGGTTGAAGGCTGCTTACCCATCGCTGGGTAATATCTCCCATCGCTGGGTGGAATGATTCAGGAATCCCGGGATCACTTACCCATGGATGGGTGATATCTACCATCACTGGGTAGATGGCTAGCCCAGAACCATGGCCTAGCTAACCGGCGCTGAAACCCGACCGAAAAATGCAAAGTTCTCCAAAGTAAAAACTAAGTATATAAAAATCTTATTTAATGTATTGTGATGTCAAAACAAGCTTTGTAAGTTGAAAACCACGTCATTAAGGTAAAAACCACGGTTGACCAAGTCCACACCGTACACGGGTGGTTTTCACCAAAAGAAAAAACCGAAAGGTGGTTTTCATGATGTTTTGATTGGAGAACCATTTAAATGCATTCAAAAACAAATACCATACAAAAAGACTCGAAAACCACTTCATTTAAGTAAAAACCGCGGCAAGCCAAGTTTATGCTGTTTCGCATGGTTTTAATCAAACGACGAAAAACGAAAGGTGGTTTTTGAAGTGTTTTTTATGGAAAACTGTTTAAATGTGCCCAGAAGTAAAAACCAATCATAAAAAGTTGAAAACCACTTGGTTAGTTCGGACGCCAAAAACCAACGCCGAAAACCAAATGCCGAACGCCGGTTTCTGAAACCCGAACGCCAGATGGCTTGGTTTTTGGTTTGGGCGAACACCAAGTGTTTTTTAATGTTTTAAACATGTTTGAAAAACATTTTTATGATGTGAAATGCAATGAAAAGAATTTTATCCTAAAGAGCCAAGGTGTAAAGATTGGGTCGGTCTTGATCACAATTCTGACCGACTCAACGACACTAAGACTACGGTCTTCGTTCTTGGTCTTCTTTTGGCCCTTGTTCTCTTTCTTCTCATCTTTGGTTCTTGCCTTGTACATTCAATGACTTGTCTCATTCACGGCGGTTTGGCATTATCAAAACCTGTCATAACAACGAACACGGCTTTAGTACGAAAACGTGATAAACCCGTATTTCAACAGATGCTTGAGGCGACGTACATATAAATCGGATTGATGAAACAACCCAAGTATTTTACATTGTATTTATATTTAAAATGTTGTATTTAGGTGCCCTAGCGGCAATCAAATACCTATGTAACTGTACACTTTATCATGAATGAAAGGCCTTGAAGTATGTTTTATATCTCGTGTAACATAACATAGCTTCAGTCCATAGACGATAGCGCTTCTGTAACACCCGCCTTCCGTGGACCCAACGGACCGGTAGTTTATACTGGTAGACGTACAGTTATGCGTTGGGTATGCCGCTAAGCATATTTAGAGATGTGAATAACAGATACAGGATCTGTCACTTCTACTGTATAGAAGTATAATGTCAATGGGCCCACTGAATAGTAGGACTTGGGAAAGTGCATGGCCATGCCCAGATATGTCGCTATCTAGAGACTGATAAATATCTGATCCCTGCCAGTCTACTTGAGATTCAGTAACAGCTGATTTAACTATACAAGGATACACATTCCATGCCTTGTGTTAAATCATGACATATAGGAGAGAAGGATAATAGTTATAGAACGTCTTGTGTCGTAGAAGGTATTGATGAGATGAACGTCTTTTTCATAATCTCGGGATAATAATGTGTTGCTAGATACCGCTTATTATCTATGGTATTAATTTATATTAATATCATTGTCAGTGTTATGGATACCTAAAGGGTCACACACTTAGGATTTGTAAGGGAGTAGTATACTACACTAGTGGGACTAATATTAAATATAGAGTTGTTATAATTTTATATATATATATATATATATATATATATATATATATATATGTATTTCGAAAATACATATGTATTTTAAAATTATATTTTGTTTGTGTCATTTTAATTATATGATAATTATATTTTGACAAAACAAATTTTATTATATATATATATATATATATATATATATATATATATATATATATATATATATATATATATATATATATATATATATATTACTTTTATTTTCATCATTTTAATTATATGATAATTATTGATGCAAAAATAAAATGTAATGTATTTTAATATAATATGGGCCGAAATTCTAAGGGGAAAAATACAAAACATATTTTGATATTCCACCTAATGATATATTTGATTTTATAATCAAATATTTGATTAACAAAAGTATACTTGTCTTGTTGTGTTGGTTGGGGACATTACACTAATCTCATTTTTTTCTTGTCCCTAAGAAATTTCCTAGCATTTTCTTAATACATTGTATTATATAATGTGAGTATCCCTCCCCATTTTATAAGTGTAATTTTCGGCCACATAGAGAGAGAGAGGAGAAAATTATTTTTTTGTGTTACAAGTTATTTTTCTAAAGTGTTAGAAATATACACAAAATATTATAAAGAAATATTTATACGATAAATATTTTTCTATATATTTATTACTCCCAAAGTAGTATTATTATAGTTTTTACTATCCTAAATTAAACTTGCTAGCACAAGTTTAATCTAGGACTCCGGAGCAAGTTCGTGTGCATACGTTGGAGGCTTCATACGTTTGGCGCTACGTTCATCTCCTCAAAACCATCCCCGACCGTTCCTCCGTTCTCCGTTTTCACCGTTAAGGTAAATTTCTTACTATAGCTAGTAATTTACGTAAGTTGTTCTTGGGTGGAATCGAGTTTTGGACTATAAATTTTTGTTTTCCGCTGCGTTATCCAAGCCTCGTTTCCCAACATAAAACATTACATATATGAGATTAACAAAAACGCAGCATGTCGGTCGCCTCTTAAGCATTTTGTCCAGCCCCAGCATCTTGACTTGCTTCAGAACCTACGCACAGTTAAACCACAAAACGTGCGCTCAGCAAATTGCTGAGTGGCACAATACAGTAAAATGGAAATCTTTCACTATTTTCAAAACATTAAATCGGTAGTTCAAATTCATAAATCGGTAATCAATAGTTTAGTAATTCAGTAATTCGGTAATTCAGTATTCAGATTCAGTTTTACTGCCAACCCTCGCTAGCCCCTGAAAGGTAACCACAGTTAGGAGGGCAACGGAAATACAAAATTTTAAACTCTCAGTAGTGATTACTAGCCCAAGAACACGTACTAAAACTATAGCTACAGATAGAAACCTATACCTTCTCCGGTAAAGCGGTATGAATGAGAAGTCGAGCAAAAGATGTTGAAGGAGCAAACGTAGCTGTTCAAGTGTCCGACCTCTAACTTTTACATACGAACAATCTCCGGAGTCTATTATAATCGTTATGCTAGTAAGATTATAATAGTATATTTAATATAAAGATTATTTTAGGGATAATGTAAATCTTGTATATTAAATAGTAAAAAATATATCAATAATATTTTTAAAGAAAATATTATATCAATTTTCTACACCCAAAATAGTAACTTTTGAACTCAAAAGTTTTTCTCTTCCTCTTCAAGTTTTTGGCCGAAAACTTCTACTCATGGATGAAGAAATTGCAAAATGATATAATTTTTAAAAGGAACAAAGGTGAAACATCATCAAATGCTAAAAACCAAAAGTACATGGCTTATCATGTAGTGTAGTGGGAGACAAAGCCCCACACACTCAATTTCAAGCATGGTACGAAATTAGAAGGGGAAGAATTTAATTCTTCTCCTCTCAAATGTTCAAAGTGTATTTTATTTGATATCAATAAATTTATGATATAAAATAAAATACCCAAAACATTTTAAAACAAGTATATAAAATATACTTCAAAATAGTTTTTGTCAAAATAATTATTTACATAATTAAAATGACACTCCAAAATAAAATGTACACAATATAATATATAATGTAATATATATATTCATATATGTACACGTTAGTAATAATACATACATACATATTATATATATATATATATATATATATACACACACACACACACACGCACGCACGCACTTAATATATATATAAGTATGTCATGTGCAAAGTGTACATCTTTTAATATAATACTCCGTATTTAAGAATTGATAGCCTAGAATTTTGATGGCAAATTTAGACTCCTAATTTGATGACAGGTCGTATGACGGGCGCTTTATAAGTGTACCCTAAAAAAAGGTTTCTCTTATAAAAATGTCCAAAAAAGGTTTGATATTATGAGACTACCCTCTATCTATCCTCACTGAAAAGCACGAAAAATTAGCATGTGAGATTCCCAAATTACCCCTATTCTTCGAAAGCTATTGTCGAAAGAATCTAATTACGTCCCACAGCCGTTTAACGATTTCCCCCCTTTTTTGACCCGACCCGAAATTAACTATTTCATGCTTTTCAGCTCCTCAATCGTACGCACACTACACATTTGTTCTGCAAATCGGCAACCTAATTTGAAAGCAAAGCAAAACGATAAGATTTTGGAACGCGTTTAGAAGCTATTGCGTAGTGCAGAAGGAGGAAAAAGAGCAGAAAGAGATTACGGTAAACCCTAATTTTCGATACCCCAAAATTTGATTACAAACCCTAATTTTTCTTTACACTAAAGAGTTATGATTTTTTTGTTTAGCTCTACTAAACATCCTTTCTTCTTCGCTATTGCGTAGCGCAGAAGGAGGAAAAAGAGCAGAAAGAGATTACGGTAAACCCTAATTTTCGATACCCCAAAATTTGATTACAAACCCTAATTTTTCTTTACACTAAAGAGTTATGATTCTAATTGAGCCAATTGTGTTATGATTCTACATATATTATGGTAAACCCTACATATCTAAGATAGAAATAAACCCTACTCCGAAATAAACCATATTCGAACATAGTCTGCGAAACCATACGAACATTTAGGGAATATTTGGATATCATTATGATGTTTATGAATATTCGACGTTATTTCGATTTGTCTCGACTATTCGACGTTCTTTCGATGAATTTCGAATACACTTAAATGTGATATTTTTTGTTGTTTATGTTTTTTCGATTGCAGATGGGTACAGATGTTGTTATATTATATGTTGTTTATGGTGGAAAGTGGACCACAGATCACGAAGGGAAGTATGTTTACAGTGGATCGGGCAAGAATATAACTTCGTTGTTTTGGGATGTTGCTAATTTGGACTTTAATGCCTTTTTGAAAGCCATTATTCAAAAGCTTGGTTGTGATATGAAAAATCAAAGGCCAAAAATTGCATTTCAAATTCAACGGCTTGAAAAAAATATTCCACCCTTTTCCATCGATTCAAGTGAAACACTACATGTATTTCTTTTGGAATTAAAGCAAAACTTTACAGCCTTGCATGTTGAGATGGTTCCATTTGAACGTGAAGAAAAAGAACAAGAAGAGCAAATACATGAAGTCCAAGAAGAACTCTTGGGATCGCAATCAGCAATTGACCCCTTCGTTCCCCTGATTGATTGCTTCCAGGATGACTTCTTCAATTGTATGATTGTTGCTGATCAAGAATCTGGGCGTGATCAAGACGGTATTGTTTTTGTAGGGAGGTGTGATCAAAATCCTCAATTCGTTGAGTCTAATGCCACCCCTGTGAAGAGCCCAGCAACTGCTCAAGTGGATGAAGATGATTATATCTGTGGTGATAATGATGAGTTAAATGAGGGCGAGTGCTTTATTCGGAGGGACAATCCTTCTTTTGATACGTCTTTTGGTAATGAGGTAGACGCGACATTGGATGGTGGCTTTGAAGATGGGTCGAATTTGGCCATCGGACTTTATTTTGCTGACAAAAGAGAGTTGAAGAAGAAGATGGCTGATGTTTCCATAGAAGGACATTTTGAAACAAAGACCGTGAAGAGCGACAAGAAGAGGTATGTGTTGAAATGCAAGAGTGACAAATGCTCTTGGATGATGATGGCATCCATCGTAAAAAACACATCTCGATTCGCTATTAAAAAATACAACGGGAGACATATTTGTACAGTTGGTGACTGTAGCCGAACACACAGCCAAACAACTTCGAGATATGTCTCAGATTTAATTTTAGAGAGTTTTGATGGGATGGATGATTTAATTAGGCCCAAAAATATCATGACTTTCATTAAAAACAAGAGCATGCCGATCACATATGCAAAGGCTTGGTGGAGTAGGAAGTTCGCAAATGAAGCCATGTTTGGGAAGCCCGAGACTAGTTACGAAAAGCTTCCATTATACTTGCACATGTTGAAAAAGGCAAATAATGATCTTGTAACAACCCACCTAGAACTTGATGAGGGGGGTGCCTTCAAGTATGTATTCATAGCATTTCATGCATGTATTTCTGGATTTCAAGCATTGAGGCATGTCATTGCCGTTGACGGAACATTTCTTAAGACATCCTATAAGGGTGTTTTACTCATTGCAACGGCTCAAGATGGTGACTTTCACCAATATCCCCTTGCCTGGGCTATTGTGGACTCTGAAAACAACGACTCATACTCTTGGTTTTTTGGCCATTTAAGGAAGTTAATTCCTGATTCTAGAGACTTGGTGTTCATTTCGGACAGACACATTAGCATTCGAAATGGGATAAGAAAGCACTATTCAGCTGCGGATCATGGATTGTGTAGGTATCACATCACTTGTAATTTGAGGAAGCGTTATCCAAAGATGTGCAAAAAGGGGTTGGATACACTTTTTGAGAAACTTGCAAATGCATACACCAAACGGTCATTCAAGAGGTTGTATGGCAACTTGAAAGCAAGGTATCCAGCTGCTGGCAATTACATTGACAATATCCCAAAGAAAAGATGGGTCAGGGCGTATTTTGAAATAAACCGGTACCAAATAATGACGACAAATGGCGCCGAATCAATCAATAGCGTATTGAGGGAGGACAGGGAACTTCCTATTGTTGCACTTTTAAAAGCAGTCCAGAACATGACATCAAGATGGCGTGGAAAAAGGCAACAAGAGTTAAGGTCTCTCGATTCGTCAAATCCCCCTGTTACCCCGGCTGTTGAAGCTGAAATGTGCAAGAGATTCAACACTCCCTTGTGCTTGGAATGTCATCAGTTGAATCAATACGAGTTTGAAGTCAAGGGAGTGCACTCTGACCATGTTGTTAACCTTTCAAATAAAACTTGCACCTGCCAAGTGTTTGACAAGGATAAGATACCTTGCGTGCATGCACTCGCTTGTTCAGAACGCACAGGCATAGATTGTTATAGCCTGTGTAGTAAATTATACACAAAGGAATACATGTATATCGCATACGCGGAAACAATCTACCCCGTGCCACATGAAGATGACTGGGATGCCGATGGAATGGAGCTCTTAGAAGTCAAACCCCCTATATTGAACAAGCAAAGAGGAAGGCCAACAATGAAGAGATTTCCATCGGACGGCGAGGCACGAAAAAAATATAAATTGACATGTTCTGGTTGCCAAGGAAAAGGGCATACAGTACGGAAATGCGCAAAGAGACCTCGTAAAGACACATCTACGACAAATGACTTGAATAATGTGCTCGGGAGTTGAATACGTAGTTCGAAGCATAATATGATGTGAATGCTCGGAAAAAATTTCTATTTGGTAGTGGTCTAATAAAATGTAACATATGAATTTATTGTTTTGAAACACTATTTAATGATTTGTAATAAAAAAGTGCATGAAAAGGTCTATTTGTTTAATTTCGGATGTTCTAATGCTTTTTCTGCAAAACTCGTTAAGTGCCAATAAGATAAAACTAAAAAATTCATAGTAAGTGCCAATAACATATCAAAAAAAGTCTAAGTAATGATTTGTAAAAAATTACCTTAAATATTCAAATTATATCCAAAAATTTATTGTTTTTAAAGACCATTTAATGATTTGTAATAGAAAAAAGTAAATGAAAAGGTCTATTTGGGAAGGGTCGAAATTGCGTGAAACACCAACTCAATCTAAAAATTGTGAGTGGTCGAATATGGTCACAAAGGTCAAATTGGTCGAATTATCCAATAAGAAAAAGTAATAAGCCTAAGAACTTAACCGAAAAAAGAGTTGTACAAACACATTAAATCCCCAGGCACGCATACCTGGAAAAGATCAGATAATGATAATGTTCATTAAATAACAATCAATTAATTTTTTGTTTCCCGTCTATGATGACGGTAAACTCCCACCATAAAGGTGTTGTTCCCCACCGGCCTCATCACAAGCTTGTCCCCAACACGCAAACCATTCGAATCAACAAAGTAACGCCACATTCTCTTCAGGAACCCATCACCAATGCAATCAACCTTGAGTGTGCAAACCACGGGCTGCATGTTGGGTCCTATGAGAGTGACATCTGTTTTTCCCTCTACAAAGCCATTTGCTTCGCAAAATTCTTCACTTAAGGGCTGAGACAATAACGGATTAAAAGTCATTAATTGATGGAGGAGAATACACCATGTATTCCAAACAAAAATTCCGTGTTTGGTCGAATTTGGTCAAAATAGTCAAATACGTCGAATTGGGTCGAATTTGGTCAAAAAGGTCAAATACGTCGAATTGGGTCGAATTTGGTCAAAAAGGTCAAAAAGATCAGATAATGATATTGTTTATTAAAAATGATATTTTAAAAGCATAACAGCTTCTCGGATGACTCCCGAAAGTGCGATTCTTCCAACTTGCAAACAAAGACGTCATCATCATCATCTGTAACATCATCTGCATCTGATAATTGCAAATCACCGCATACATTATAGTTAGAATTAGAAAGAATTCGGGGAGGGCGGGTAAAATATACCATATTTCAAAGTCTTACCAGAATCATAATCAGGAATTCTTATTGGGTAGTCAACTTCTGAACCAAGGGTCGAAATCACAATGGCTGTGCATGCTGCCTCTGATAATTTTTTGAACAGAATATGCCAAAGATTTTAGCAGTGGTGGTCATGGAGAAAGTATCTCCATCCATTCTCGGCAGCGAATCGATGCTTTCCGTCATCTCCAAGAACAACTCGGACTGGATAGAACCCAATCCGAGTATATATATCCAATCTCTCCTCCCGTGGATGATAGCGAGAAGGAATGACCTGTAAATCATGAAATCGAGATTAAATCCAAGCATGCATGTGTTAGTCATATGCATTCAAATGAAATCTTACCGTGCCGGTATGAGCATCCCTTTTGATGACCACAACGAAATCTGATTGCGGCATTTTTACTCCCAGCGGCGTTGGAGAGTGTTCGTGAGGGTATAAAGAGAGGGAGTCGCAGTCGAAGCGTTGGAAGCGGCGGAAGCGAAGCGACGAGAAAAGAAGAAGAAGAAGAAGAAGAATAAGAAGAAGAAGAAGAAGAAGAAGAAGAAGAAGGTTGGAATTTATGAGAAATTTTGACTTTTCAATTCTCATCTGACATAAATGTGGCATGGGACTCAAAGAAAATTATTCCGTACAAAATTTCTTCTATATTTAACAAAATTTTGTCCAATTTTGTCTTTGTTGTATCTCTAATTTTGTACATTTTGGAGAAATACGGAACCATACTACATTCCCAATGTTGACTGTAATTTGGACAAGTAGGACCATTACTGTGCGCTGATCAATATTGTAGTGGAAAAGTAGTCTTGGTGGGGGACCTTGTTTCTAGATTTTTTATATATTTTTATTTTTAGATTTTATTTCAATATTTCTAGATATTATTATTTTTTCTATTTTTTTATAATACTCTTCATTAACACAGTCTGAAGTACGACCTTGCTACAGTTATCCTCTTAACTGGACTGCTACATCCACTACGGTCCGAACTTAGTTGTTAACACAAACAGGTACGAATTTAATACAGTTATCCTCTTAACTGGACTCCTACATCCACTACGGTCCGAACTTAGTTGTTAACACAAACAGGTACGAATTTAATACAGTTATCCTCTTAACTGGACTCCTACATCCACTACGGTCCGAACTTAGTTGTTAACACAAACAGGTAAAGACCTCTTAACTGGAATGTTACATCCACTACGGTCCGAAGTTAATTCTTAATACCAACATGTAAAGACTACCCCTACAGTTATCCTCTAAACTGGACTCCTACAGTTATCCTCTTAAGTTATCCTCTTAACTGGACTGCTACATCCACTACGGTCCGAACTTAGTTGTTAACACAAACAGGTAAAGACTACCGCTAAAGTTGTCCTCTTAACTGGACTCCTACATCCACTACGGTCCGAACTTAGTTGTTAACACAAACAGGTAAAGACCTCTTAACTGGAATGTTACATCCACTACGGTCCGAAGTTAATTCTTAATACCAACATGTAAAGACTACCCCTACAGTTATTCTCTTAACTGGACTCCTACAGTTATCCTCTTAACTGGACTGCTACATCCACTACGGTCCGAACTTAGTTGTTAACACAAATAGGTAAAGACTACCGCTAAAGTTGTCCTCTTAACTGGACTCCTACATCTACTACGGTCCGAGCTTTGTTGTTAACACAAACAGGTAAAGACTACCGCT
This sequence comes from Cuscuta australis, assembly GCA_003260385.1. Classification (NCBI taxonomy): domain Eukaryota; kingdom Viridiplantae; phylum Streptophyta; class Magnoliopsida; order Solanales; family Convolvulaceae; genus Cuscuta; species Cuscuta australis. The sequence continues at coordinate 183,979 of NQVE01000077.1, read as the reverse complement.
ACCGTTATCCTCTTAACTGGACTGCTACATCCACTACGGTCCGAACTTAGTTGTTAACACAAACAGGTAAAGACTACCTTGCTACAGTTATCCTCTTAACTGGACTGCTACATCCACTACGGTCCGAACTTAGTTGTTAACACAAACAGGTAAAGACTACCTTGCTACAGTTATCCTCTTAACTGGACTGCTACATCCACTACGGTCCGAACTTAGTTGTTAACACAAACAGGTACGAATTTAATACAGTTATCCTCTTAACTGGACTGCTATATCCACTACGGTCTGAAGTTAATTCTTAACACCAACAGGTACGACCGTACGACCTTGCTACAGTTAAACTCTTAACTCTTAAAGACTACCCCTAGAATGAAAGTCTTAATTGGATTGCTACATGGTCCCGTCCCGCTTTTTCATGAAATGGCGGACTGAAATGTCCGACTAAATTTTCCCGTCCCGCCTATTCATGAAATGGCGGGACTCTTCTAAAAATTCCCGTCTATTACCATTTTCGTCCCTTTCCGCCTTGCTCGGCCTATATAAATACGCAAATATGTTTAGGGTTTTCCCAATCTTCTTTTCCTTATTGCCTGCGAAAATAAAAAAGATCATTATGTTCGATTTTACAGTAATCCTCGAGCATGATCCCAAGTTCAAAGAGCGATTGGTTTGTTCATTATATTTTCTTAATTTTTTTAAAGTTATATTTTATAACTCACAAATTCATTGGATCTGTTGTAGGCGCTACCCCGACATGTTCAATTTTGTTTCCCGGATAACACAGTTGTGACTCTCCATTCCAAACTAGCGCCACACACTTTTGAAGTAAAGGTTCAAGCATGCAGCCATGGCAATTTGTTCTTTAGGGAATCATGTCCAGCGTTTGTTGAGAATCACGGCCTAAATGAGAGTCATGTCCTGTTTTTTCAACATTTTGGTGATTGTGATTTTCTCATCCATATCATGAAATACGCATAAGGGTATTTTCATGCGTATTTGAAGTTTGATTTTATGTATTTTTTAATAAAAACTTTTTATATTAAAAATCAGATTATTGTTCTATTTTCACTTCGCACCATAATTTCCTCTCACTGCTCTTTTAATTATAAACTTCCATTAGTCATTGAAAGTAACGTAAATTATAAAACAAGAATTCTTTTTTAGGCTGTAATAGTACCATTCGAATTGTGGTCAAATACTCATCGAGAAGGTCGAATGTATAAAAACTTTTATAAAAACTGAATTTATGACTCTTCGTCTACGCCAATTAAATCTAAATCATCATACACAATTCAAACATTCCTTCGAATACGTTCCAAATGTAGTCAAAAGAATCGAAATTTTGTTCCAATAATATTGAATTATTATTTTTATCCTTATTATTATTAACACAATATAGACCGAAATTTAAATCTTATTTAAGAATGCCAACCGTTCACACTTATCTTCATTCATGTATTTAATAACTCCGTACTAATTAGGGTGTAAAAGTCCCTTCGTTTTCATTCAAATATCATTCAAATTCGCCCCCCCCCCCCCTATAAATACATTGCACCCTCTCCAGATTTTAAACACACTTTCTTCAATGTATTCCATATTTTACAAGCCTAGTTCTTTACAATCATCAAAACTTCTCACCTCTCTTTCGTAATGGTTTTACTCAATTTTGTAAAACGGTCCTAATGGTTATCTCGATAAGGCAAAACGGTCATAATGGTTATCTCATATACCATTATCCATTTTATCCATTACTGCAGAAGATGCTCCACGGCATCTTCTGCATTATCTCGTGTTTTCCACAAGGAAACAACACAGAATCAACCATTCTCGACTCCACTCCACTGCACATTATTGTCATGTTCTAGGGAAGCAACTCCATGCAAATCCATGCAATCACATGATGATTGGGATTCTGGTAAAACCCATCTTTACTACTGCAACATTGATTCAAACGAAGAGTACGTAATTCCTGCTAGCAGTGTAGCAGCTTGTGTAGAGACCAAAATATTGAAGAGATAAAAAAGAAACTACTCAAATATCGATCCGAGCTAATTTCATGGAATTATTGAATTTTATGTAATTTTAGTTATTCGTCTTTACATGCAACTCCATTCAATTCCATGCAATCATGTGATCCATGTAATAAGGGTAATAAAGTCCATCCGAAATGTGGTCAAATATTAGTCGGGACAGTCGAAGTATTCATTTTGGATATTTGTTGATCTCAACGGCCCTCTTTATTATTATTATCATCATCATCATCATCATCATTATTAATGAACGAAATTACATCTCATTTAACTTCCTGAGCTCTTAGAAATTAACGAGAGTAATAAAAGCTGATTTGACCGCTCTTTAACCACAGAATTTATTTTTTGTTTCTACAATGGTACTCCTTGCATATGTAGTAAGCAATTTCTAAACGCATGTTGGCCATCTTTTCTTTTGTCATACTCTCTAACGATTTAAAATCCTGATGTTGTGCTCCCAACTCTAACATTTTTACCGCGAAGATGCCGCAGTCACAATCAATCTGTTGGGGTACTGTGCAGTATTCGATTTCCCAATCGGCATATCCGTGCTTGCCAATTTCTCTAATTCCCGCAATGCCTTTAAACCCTCTAAGATCATCTATCAGCAAACTAGCCATCGTCTCAATCGAAGTTATCCTCTTAAGGGAGTCAAGCACGACGAGGCGGCACCTCTCAAAGTCAGCCTTGATACAGAACCAATGTGAACTCGTGCCTTTCAAATAATATACGTACTTAGTGTTCTTTTTCCAGGATTTGGTTTTAAATGCTTCCGGCCCCTCGCTGTATGTACCATCCACAATCTTTTCAAGGGATCCAGACAAAACAGGCCATTCTGGGTCATGCGCATAAGAGTTCACATAATTGTTGAATTCAAAAGGCGCAATGCATGAGTCTCCATCGTCATGGCATAAACGTCTTCTCAGGACGTAAAGGTACTCACTCAGATGCTAGTTAACAAACAAAAGTAATATGTTATTAGAAAACGAAAGATATAAGCATTGTTTGTGTACGAAGAATGAAAGGTTAATGCAACTTACAGTATTCGCTACCCAAAAACCTGGAGTGATAAGGTCAGTCCAGAACGTTTTCACAAAATCCTGAATCTCCTTGTACTGGGCGAGGTAGCATTGTACAGGGCGGTCATCTTTAATTGCTTTTACGATGAAGCTCTTAAATTCCAAAAGATCTGCTTTCGTTGGCGGCTTAGATAAGAGCTCATCGGCTTTCTTTTTCTTCCTCCCGTCCGCTGTATAAGGAGACTTCAAACTGGATGACTTCTTTTTCACTCTCTAAAATAAAAAAATAAGTGAATTATTTCGGAATCTTAGACCATAATACAAAAGCACTTGAAGTAAGAAACCAAACCTTTCCATACACAATGCCATCAGTAATTTCAGCCTCTTCTCCCAATTCCTTCGGGGGAGAAACAACCTACAGTTAAATAGAGTGTAAATAAACATGCTCTAAATACTTCGAAGAACTTGACTGCATTTCGAATGCAATGACTCCAGAATTTACCATGTCCTGCAGAGTTTTCATAGAAGCAGCAGCGTCTGTTTCCATGACCTCATGGCTAGGCTCAACCTACAGAAAATTCGAATACATTTGAAAACTTCGACTATATTTCGAAGGCACTTGTAGGAAGATTTTTAATTTTACCATTTCCTGCAGAGGCTTCATTGAGGCAGCATCTTCTATTCCCATTGTCTCGTGGGTAGACTCAGCCTGCAGAGGTTTCATAAAAGCAGCAGCAGCGTCTGTTTCCATTACCTCATGGCAAGACTCAACCTGCAAAAAATTCGAATACATTTGAACACTATGACTATATTTCGAAGGCACTTGTAGTAAGATTTATTATTTTACCATTTCCTGCAGAGGCTTCATTGAGGTAGCATCTTCTGTTCCCATTGTCTCGTGGGTAGACTCAGCCTGCACACAAGAACAAAAAATATGAATCTATTTTCGAAAGGACAATGCATTGTAAGTTAAGATTAGAACTTTACCTTTCTGTTCTCTAAACTAAGAACAGAATCAGAAAGAGTTGAAGGTTGATTCTCGTGCTCTTGTTTAATTTCCCCAACAATTTGGAGAATACCAAGTATTGGAGAAACCTATAGAGTATGAAGTATGAAAACGATGAGAAAGAAGAATGAAATGATATTATTATTTCATTTAACATATGCAAACAAAATGAAATAACTCTATTAAACCCCAAACCTTATGGTCAGGGGAAGGATTTCGTGCCTCAGTCTCCTCACAATCACCCATGATTGTCGTCTCTGGCACCTGAACATTAACAGATCTTACAAATTTAAAACTGAACAAAACGTTTCGACTGCATTCGAGGTATTCGAACATTTCGTATACATTCGAGGTATTCGAACATTTTGTATACATTCGATGTATCCGACTGTATTCGACGTACCTCCTGCGGATTCTTGGTTGGTTCTTCTCCTGATTCAGTTACATTCACCTTCATATTTTTACATAAGAATAGATCAGTTCTGATCAATTAAAATTATTGGATGACTTTCAAAAGCTTTCATCATACCTTATTCACAATCTTTTGATTTATTAAAGTTGACAAAGCATCAACTTTTTTTTCAAGCACTTCAAACCTCTTTCTTTGTTCTTCTGCAATGTTATCAATTTTCTTTGACATTCGATCAAAGAGTTCTTGAAAGGTATTGGATGAAGGCTTGGCGGGGTGAGGGTTAGGAGACGATGGATTTGGGATGTTGGAATGGGAGACTCTAGAAGGAGATTCCCTAAGGCTCTGACTCCTCTGAGATTCTTGGGGAGAGGAGATGTGCTCATTACGCTCTTCAGAATTATCTCTTGTTGGTGAAGGGACATTCCGGGCTTTTCTCTTCCTCTCCACCGGAATGTGGACTTCCCCTCTATAGTCTAATTTTGCCACAAATGCATCCAACTCGGGGTGTTTTGTGGTCTCTAGAGGATGGAAGTTCAAATACCACTCTGCAGTTGCCTCAAACTTGTCGGGAACAAGAATGGTCTTTAGAGACTGCAACCAAAACAATGACACTTTATTTTTGGAATTCATTAAATTTTAATCTTTTACTGACCAATAATATGTATATACCTGCACGTCCCCAACGTAAGCATCCATTTCTGTGTGGGTGATTTTCTTCTTTATTGGAATCTCACCCCAAAGGCAGATTCTTGGCCTAGCTGGGGATGTCTGTGGGCTTCTTGTTGTAATATTTGCTCCAGTCCCCAAGTAACTCTCTAGAAAAAGGATCTTTTCATATGGAAAGTTTCAATAAGATCACATTTCAATAAAAATTATAAGAAATATTATAATTAAAAAAATCCTTACCCCAATGGGAAGCAAAAAACCAGTATAGTACATGGTTGATGAGGCCCCTCTTCTAATTGATTTGGCCTTAGCAGCTAGGTCTTTCCTTAGTGACCCCAAGGACTCCATAAATGCCCAGGTTCCCCATGGGAAACCTAGAACTGCTGTCCACTGTGCAATCATGCCCAGAATCCAATCTGGAATTGCAGACTTGTCTCGATCAGCAAGACCCAAGAGAACAACAACAACAAACAAAAGTGCTGCCATTTTCACAGCAACCATCTCCTGGCCTTCTTTCTTCTTTTCCATGTCTAGTCCTTTACAAATTTCCAAGAAACGCTGCACAACCATCTTGTATGTGACTGCAGCAGATTTCTTTCCCTTCTTTGCTGAAGGAAAGTGAGCACAAATGAAATCATTCTTTGCAGAGGTTAATTCCTTAGAATTTTCAAAGCCGGCGTTAAGGTGAGAGCAGTTGAGGCCGCTAATGAGTGAAAACTCCCTCAAGGAGTACCTGACAGGAACTACTTTGAAAACGAACCACATCTCTCCTTTCCTCTTTATTTTGGCTTCCCTCGCAATGAGTTGCCATAGGAACAGAGGAGGAGGAATACACTCAACGGTAATAAACAGTGACGTTTTGTTTCTTCGTTGGAAGGGTCTTTCTGTCATTTCCTCTCATTTTACGCAAGTAGAGCGGACGCGCCTCACGCGAATCTCTGTTAGATATAGGAGGGCATTCTCATAAATTCCAACCTTTTTCTGCCCTTTTCCATGAATTTTTCGTCGTATGACACGCGCGTCCACTGAAGCCGGAAGCTCCTTCCCAGACCAGTGCCGATTGTTTCATCGCGGAAGAAAACTAATTTGCTTTGACGCTGAAAGGAAAGAAATACCAGGTACTGGGATACTCCTTTCCATTCTTCTTCTTGGGCTACCCCAATTTTTCCGTAATTCCGTCTTCTTCGCCAGGTCCATCGCGCACATATTCTTCGCCAAAAATAGGGATCATCAGGACAGTTTCTAATTAGCAAGAATTTCTATTTCTGAATGATGAAGGTGAAGGGCAGAGATTGGGCGGCGGAGGCGGAGGAAGGTTGCAGGACGCCGAGGCACGGCGGGTGTAGGCTTCCGCCGGAGGCGAAGGTGTGTCCCCCGCCGCAGGAGAAGCCGTGTCACGGGAGGAGCCGCCAGTGGGAGGGTACTTTTAGCCGCCAGATCTCGAGCTCTTCTGCGCCCTGATTACACCGAGGAGGAAAGGTGTTGTTTCATTAAATCAAATTAATTACTGTGGTTAATTAATTTTCACTCCTTACAAAAAAAATTGGGATCAGAAGTATTTGTTGCTTCAAAATTAGGTTTGTTTCCAAATTTCAAATTTATTTTCTATTAAATTTGTGTTGTTTTTAATATATTTCCCAAAGAATTCCTTGCAAACCTTATATTTCAATCCGATTCACCATATTTCATACTCTGAAAAATTGGGAATCATTTCAAATCTAAAAAATTAGGTTTCAAATCTCATTTTTTCAAAGGGCTATGTGAATTTAAGGTTCAAATATCTTAAGGATTTTTTGGGGAATTAGCATCACATCGTTAGTAATATTCTCCCTATAAATAAAGATTAAGATTTATAATTGAGATTCAAGAGGTATATTTTGAATTTCATATTTAATTCTTATTCATCCCAATTTAATTGTGCAAATTCAATTCATATTGTTCCTTAATATATATAATTTGCTACATATGGTTTGCTCCATAAACTCATATGCAATTTTAGAATCTCTCTTTGCATTCTTCCTCAATTCGAGCATTTCTTATTCATGTGTTAATTCAAGTATGTTTTAAAAAATCAAGTTTGTTTATCTTCCTTCACATAGAAACATAGGAAAAAGTGCCGAGTTCAGAGTCGAAATTCTATGAAGTTTTCACAGGCAAAAGTAAAATGAAGCAGCGGAAAGGAAAGGATCGCATTTACGAAGCAACGAAGTAGCAGAATCTACAAATCGTCAACAGGTATTACTCTGAAACTTTTTTTTAATTCTCCTCCGTTTTGTCAGATCTTTACGTACCCATTTGGATGAATTTTTGGATTGTGTTCATCTTCTCTTTTGATTTATTCCTTTGCAAATTCATTTCTAACATACTGAATTTCCAATGTTATTTTTTTTAGATTCCAATCATGAGTGAATAAACTTTTATTGTCTTTGCTTAATAATGAATTATATGGATCTAGAATAGGGAAGCCTCCCTTAAAAGATTGAAGCTAAAAGTTTATTCAATGTTAAATATTATGAACTTTGAATCAATGTTTTGCCTTGGGTTAATTTGTAGTAACTGATATATAACAAAGCCATATAATGGTTTTAAAATTGCACACCACTCTATGCAAAGATGTAAAGCTAGACTGCTAAATGAAGGATCAATAGGTAAGTCACTGACATTCTCTTAAGATTCTGAAGTCTTTATATTTTATCTGAGACGCACTGAGAGAGAGAGAGAGGGCTTCGCGAAGCCCAGGGCCTTCATTCTTCTTTGGCCGGATTTAAACTCCATATCACACAAGCCTTCTTTAGATTCTGAAGTCTTTACATTTTATCTTCACTACAGGTAATTAAAGCACATTCTGAGTTCTGATTATAAGATTTTAGATTTCTGAAACAAATGCCCTAAGACTTTGATTTCATGCTTACCGTTATGTATTTGTGTTTTTCATTAGATGGTTCATAGAAAACAATCACTCTGGTTTGTCTATTAAGGTACCTTTTCAATGTTTTTTTCATATTCTTTATTAAAAAAGTTTGATCTATTGATATCATTAAAGATAATTTTTTTAAATTGGAAATTGCTGAAGTCATTGGCGATTTAGTTTGCATTTCCAAAAAAAATAAGAGTAACACAAAAAATATGATAGTTTATATTTCCACTTTTGATCTTTTTGAAGCAAATTTGTACCCTATTGTTTAGTGAAGAGTGTATATTCTTTATTTTTTAGATTTTCTTCTCCCTTGGCAAATTCAAGAGTATCAATTGATCTTCAAAAGCAAAGTGCTTAAGATCGAAAGGGAATACAAGTGCCGGAATGGGGCTGCGGCCGTGGCTTTGTGGAGGTAGATGTTTACCTCTACTTCTCACTTAATATTCATTTATTCATATGAGATTTTATTGTTTATACGATTGAATCAAAAAATTAAACTGCAAACAATTATCCTTATACAATTTTTATTTCGGGTAAATTTTAGAGGTAATATACAAGCGAGGTTTTTGATGCTGAAATTAGCTTCAAATTCTAGACAGGATAACCTGGCTTAGATTTTTGCATCTTAACAACAGAATTGCATAAGGGATGATTTAGGACATTGTACACCTATACATGAAAATAAAAAGGGAGAGTCTAGAGAAGATAAAGAATACAGATAAGGAAAAGGTGAGCAAGTTTTATTGTTAGTGTTTGGGTTCATTATCAAGCAAAATGTATGAGAAAGTTTCAAGTTTTGCAACAAAAAGCAATTTAAATTATTTGAAAAATTGTTCCCTAAATTCTGTGACATGTTTCTTTCAATTGTCCTTTTGGTGTTCAATTGACTTTGTGATATCTTTGTTACAAAATCTTTTTTAGTCTCAGTAAAACCATGATTGGATTAAAAGAGAATCATTAGAAAATGTATTTTTTGTTTATAGAGCCATCAATGGAGGTGCTTCTATTATATGTCCATTCTTGATGTAGATGATATCCCAAATTCTGCAATATCAAGTCTTCTTTTTTGTCAAAATATATGTGAATATTATGGCATGCTTCATAACTTTCAATCACTTGAATTTATATTGATAATATGAGGTGGTACGTGATACACTCTATTATATGCTGCATTTTAGATTATAATTATTCACACTATATGTCTTGATCTATTTATGGAATGGATGCCATTTTCGTTGCATGTTTTTTATATTTGTTTTAGTTAGTTTATAAGATTTCACTTTTTGCATTGTTGTTAGTTGTCTTACCTTATGAATATGATAGTTGTTTTTGTTTGGTAGTATGCCTAGAATTTTTTATATTTGTTTTTGTTAGTTTATAAGGTTTCATCTTTTGCATCATGCCTTATGCATTTAGTTTTCTTTAAATACACTGTTTTTTATGATAATGCATGTTAACTCATGTCCCTAACCTCTTTGATAAGTTTTATGCCAATATTTTTTAGGTAATGTTTTATGTTGAAAATTTTTGTTTTTTCGAGTGATGCTTACATGGTCCCAAGGTCTACATTTAAAACGTAAACCTTCTCACATTTTTTATGGACTTGCATGTGGATATATTTTTTTTAAAAAAGGCTCACTTCTTTTGTACTACAATGCACTGAGGTGCATAAAATTAGCATTGACCTTAGGTCCACGGAAGAATTTGACTTCTTTTTCAAGATGAAGAATGTTGCTGTGAATCTCGCCCAAATTGAAACCAACGAAACGCTCAATTTATCATCTTTACTTGGCAAGGTATTACTTGTGTTTTTGAGTAGAGCTATAAGGTTGTAATTTTTGTTCTTTTGAGTTCTGTCAAGAGGGAGCAACAACGGTGAAGACGTTATTACTCTGTACTAAACAACACTTAAAGGAGAACGATAAGAAGAAAGACACCATATTATATGTATGCTTCGTAATTGGCTTTTTTTATTATGATAAAATTTGATTTCTATTTACAAATATGTATAGGTTGGACTTTGCTATGACACATCTTCGAGTGATCTATGAAAAGGCGGTTGATCAGAATGGTTTGATTTTATCATTGCATTTGTGAAATGCAATGATAATAAACTTGAGTGGATAATAAACTTGAGTTGGAATCAATGTTTTGCCTTGGGTTTATCTACAAATACTTTTATTGGTTTAGCGGTTTAGCCTAAAAGCTTAAATATATGTCTAGGTTCAAATGTATTGGTCAATGATAAGTTTAAAATTCAATACATTTTAGTAAAATGGTCTTTTGTCGTATATTGCGCTCTATAACTATTATTCTATATAATATTGCTTTTGTTTATAAATTTTTTTGTGATAGTTCGTACCTACGTATATAAAAATAATAAAGAGGATATGAATAAGTAACAGAAACTATAGTATTGAAAATTTGAAATTAAATCATGTTTGTGGGCACAAATTTTGTATAAAAATTATGATCCCGCTTGAAGAGAATGAAATTGTAGTCTATTTCTAAGTAAATTTATACCACCCTGTTAAAGAAAGATATAAAAAAAATTTAACAAATAAATTTTTTCAAATATACAATGTAATTTTTCTTTAATATTCTATCAAATTTTTTCCAGGATGACTACAAAAAAGACAAATTAGATGAATATTTCAGGATAAGGTAATACCTAAATTTTAATTTAAAATTGGGATTGATAAAAATATCCTATAGAAATGATACCACCTACCAAAGTCATGACCAGCTTTATGTTGTTGCTCAACAAATGTATGATTAAAAATATTATTTATAGAAGACAATAACACACAAGTAGTATAGCTTGAAGTCTTTCAAAAAAAATTTGGAAATAAAAAACACTTTGTTGAGTACACTCTCAATTATTTGAATATTATTTATTATACATTAGTGTTGGTGTCTATCTTACAAAAAATCTTGCTATAATTTTTTTATTCTAGAAAATATATTGCAAAAAAATTTCAGAATCGATAAAAAAATTGTTTGACCCCGTGCGTGGCACGGGTCAAAAAACTAGTATATATAAATATGTGGCGTGTACAAAGTATACATATACATATATATTATATTATACATTTTACTTTACTATTTTACAATATACAAATTAAATATTATCCCTTATAATCCTACTCTTTAAATTGTTCAAAGTGTCTGACCCATATAGGCACTTATAAAACTGGCCACAGTATTGACTCTACACCAATACTATAAGTAATAAGCGGTATCTAGTAACACATTATTACCCCCAAATTATAAGTTCAGACGTTTGCTCTGTCAAAACCTTTCTACGACTAAGACTTTGTATAACGTAGATTCTTTTGTCCCAATGTCTTAACTTAGTGCAAGGAATATAAAATATCCAACTTGTAGCCATTAAGTTATTTACTGATTAACAAGTCTGACTGATGAGAACAGATGTCTAAACTCATCTCAGCATGGCCATGCATTTCTTCAGTCATACTTATCAGTGGGCCCCTAGAAGACATTATTCTGCTTGAGTAGCAGTGCCAAATTCTTTGTACATAACCTACGTCTTCAAATACGTGCAGCGGCATGCCCAATACAAAGCCTGTGTACCATCCTTATTTCATACGGCTTAGGACAATGAATCAAAGCATGCGGGTTCACACTTTTGAAGAACGTAATACTTCAAGTCTGAGGATCGTTATACCAATAGTCGCATTAAGGACACTTAGAGCATAGACTAAAAGTCTAGGCAATGCCCTTAAGGTGGGTCAGGTCTGGCATCCTATTATTAACGATAATATCTGCCCGAGAGTAGATGCAAACACTCCGTCATTGACCAAGAGACTAGGTCAAACATCTAACTCTCACTAGTCTCACGCGCACTAACGATATCCCACTCTCGTTAATGCTTCGACTATAGACTGTTTAGAATTATACTAAATGACAAGATGTCAGTCTCAACATCAGAAGACTCACTCTGATAAACATCTTATAATATAATTCTAGGAATGCAATTAAGAGTTTACATTAGCATGAGATGTTTGTAAACTTAATACACCTACCTTTACATGATAGAAAATATCTAAGATATTACAACAGCAGTTGGCCATAAGGGCACCAACTCCAACAGCCCCACTTATCTAATCCTTCGTCAAGGGTAGATCAGCTTTAGTCCCACTTACCTTACCTCCGTAAAGGTTAGATTAGCTTTAGTTCCATCCAACACCCAAAGGGAATTAAACTTATCACTACGTCAAAAACAGATGTTGATAACTGTTCTTTTTAGTAGTCTAACTGTGCTTGTTTCAGTAGTCTTCTGAGCAGCTGTCTGATATATTTACAGACTACTGTTTAAAAACAATTGTGCAATACGGTTGACGACACCTATTTTGTGATGTTTCAGAGTACATGTTTATGAAGTTGTCCTCGTATGAGTAAGACATCTATTTTCTAGAGTTAAAGACAACTGTGATGTTTTGTTGTCTATCGATAATGAATATAACTGTTGTTTTCGACTTCAGACTCCTATTGCGTGGTGTTGTCGTTCAACAATATAGACATCTAATTTCAAAAGTAGTTGAAAGATATATCAAACAGCTGCTTAGAAGACTACTAAACAAAAATAGCATTAGATAACTGTTATCTTGTTTTATATTTCTAAAATGTAGACTGCTAATTTTGTTGTAATTTAAACAACCGTTTCTTTCACTTGTATAGTGCTCAATAACGCTACACTTTGTTGTAGTTGTCCTGGAAGTATTCAAACTATCTTTTTACGCAGTAGTCAAATTGTAAATCAGACTATGGCTCCGAAGACAACTAAGTATGTTTGCTAAAGACAACTACTATTCTGTGTTGTATTTGTTTAATGTAAACAACTATATTTTTTGTATTTCACATAACTGTTTATTTCCATTGTCTAACGTTTATTAATAGTAAAGGTTTGTGTAGTTGTCCTTTAAAGATTTAGAAGACTGCTTTAATACATTATAAAGCTATTTGAAAGACTACTATATTTCAATTCACATTTATATTCAATAAATAAAATTTATTTCAATTCCAAAATATTGATCATGAAACAAAAACAAATTCTAAAATGTAGAATATATTGAATAATATCTAAATACATACAATCCAAGTCTAAATAACATCCAATAATTTAATATTTACATAATTAAAAAGCACATTCTAATTGTCCATTCAGCATGCCTAATTTAGTTATTTGTCCCCTCAATAACATTTTCGAATACATCCCTTGCTCTAGCAACATTTTCTTGTAAAGCATCCACTTTAGTCCTCAATCTTCATACCAATAAATAATTAAAATGAATGATTGTTGATAACAAGAAAGAGTTCATAACAAAGTAGTTCATATATATCTATTTAACAATTGAAGTTCATAATTTAGCTTAGAAATCAAGCAAAGCTGTAGATTTTTCTAAACAAAAAACAATTTAGTTTATATTTTATTCAAAATCAGCACTTAAAATTCAAAAATCAATATATAAACACAATGTCATGCTTCAATTTGATGATGGTTTTCTGAACTATGCTTAACTAGTAGGTGTTCTTAGTCTCGAGTCCCCTTTGTGGACATTTACTATATAATATGTAGGTAATATACATGTCCATAACCATCAACATTCAAATTTTCAACTTTTCACTTATTTTAATTCAAAAATCCAGTTAACTTATAGTATCTTGATTTAGAAGCATATACTATTTCCTAATCAGTCATAATTTAGACTTTACGTTTAACGAAACCTATTGATTGGTGAAAAGGAAGCAATTCAACCTCGGGTTCTGGAAACATTGAAGAACCCATCGATCAAAACCGCACATAACAAAAAAAGAGGAATACCTTCTTTTCTCCAGGGAAGTTTTGGATCTCAATTGACTTGTTTTCATTGGTGATGGAGGCGTTGCTGGAAAAGAGAGTGTAGACGATGCACATCTTGTACCAGAAGCCATTTTAGTTTGATGTGCATCTTCTCCAACACAAGATTTTTTTCTCACAAGCTTGTCAGTATACCATATTTAACTGCTTGAATTTTTTTACAAAAAAGGTTAAAACGTGTCACTTTGAATAATAGTATTACTTGAAACTAAAGTTAACCTTAGGCAAACACAGATTTTACCTCATGGAAATATCAAATAATTTGTACAATTTGCTCCAGAATTGTCATTCCCTATCACTTGGATGTTGCAGTAGCTAATATTTGAAAGAACCTACACATAAAGAAATACACATCCAATAAAAAACTCAAAAACCATACCTAGTGGACACCGGAAAAACTAAAGCCTTGTAGGGAGTTAAAACAACATCCCTCAACCAAGAACAAAAACAAAGACCATTCCAAAACTTGAGCCTCACCAAGAGAAACCAAAGCCTATAAGAGAAAACAGTCGAGCTTTACCCAAACATAAATCCATAGCAGCCCCTTGTTCTAGGAGCCTTTCCAAAGGCTAGCCAGCAGGAACCAAGACAGTAACAGACCCATAGTACAGTAAGACTGGGCATTTTCGAGCAGACCAAGTCCATCAACCATTGACTTCCATGGGTACAATTAAAAACCTCAACAAAAGTCCCAAATAGCATCAAAAAAGAATTCCAAAAAATTAAACACATAGCACAGATTAATAGAAAAGCACACGCAGTAGAACAACAGTACCACGAGCATTCAAAATCAAAGAAGTCAAGCCAAGTTGTAGAAATCGAAAATCCAACACACGGAGAGGAGCAAAAACGAACAAAATCAAAACTGCATAAAACAAACAGCACGAAAAACCTCTCAAAACTGCAGCAAACCATCCTCGTTCAGCTCCAATTTCAACTAACAAAGAGGACTCCAAGCCACCCAAAACAATTTCTCAACAGCAAAACATCAATAACAGCAATTGACGAAGCAATAACCAGTGCAAGGCCAGGTCCAGTTCATGCACTGAACAATAATTGCACATACTCAAAATTCCTCAATCTAATGGAAATTCAAAAGGGTTATGGAATCAACCTTCATACCTTGAGTGAGGATCTCCAAACGCTTAGAATCTCAAAATTCTAGCCATCAAAAGTGCTATGATCGGTGTGAATCAAAAAGTCAAAATCGCAGATCTATAGTAATAGCCTCGGTGTTGACCTTCGAATTGTTTGAATCCATCTTCAAAAAACCATCGATTCAACTCTGAATGATATTCGCTAGTTGAAGGCGAATATAGAGCTCCAAAAATTTCAACAATCGAGCTAAATTCCAGGGGGAGATTGGAAGTCAACCTCTAGGTGAACAATGTTTCGCGAGAGTGCCTAGAGCGGCAATTGGGAGCTCCGATCCTTATCTGAGTTACCGGGAATGAGTTTGTGGTGCAGGTTATGTGGTTACGTGTACTTAAAATTTATGGTCCCAAGATTTGTACTCCAATTTGTAACCTGCTGTTTTGCACCAATACTTTGTGTTGGTGTAAAACTAATTTTTGTTAAATGCACCAACATTTGTGTCCGTGTGAATTTTTATTAACGCACCAACACTTGTGTCGGTGTAAACCATCGAAATGTTTGTGCAAACCTGCGGTGTACAAATGGGTATATTTTTTGGTGTAAGTGTAGCATGGTCCTAAAAATTTTAACCTAATATTTTCCCACTCCTTTGCCAAATTTTTTTTCCTCTCCTTTGTCAAATTTTTTTCCCTCTCCTTCTTTTGTCAAAACTTTTATCTTCCCTCTGTCTTTTCGTCCCCTCTACACAGCTAAGTTTCACTTCTTTAGATTTTATCTTTAATTTGTTTAAGTTTTTACTCTGTATTTTTTATTTCAAAAAAATTTCTAACTTTTTAAAACGATATCACTCCTTCCGTCCTAAAATTAAAAAAGAGAGAATGTACTAAAATAGAATATTACGGAGTAATTTTTTAAATCTCAAAATAAAAGTTTTTATTGTGACATTTTATATTGACATTATACAGTATTTTTGGTATTATGTGTTGAGATTATTGGCATTGTAACTCCAGTTTTGTAATAATCAGACTGGTTACTTGCACAAATCCAATTCTTCTATATACTCATATTTTTGACCATATAATATCAAATCCAATAACATGAGATCAAATCTTCAAAGAAGATCTATTCACTTGTCTAGGTTGTGTCTTATTTGCTTGAAGTGAATAAAATCAAATTCAAATCCAATGTGATCAGAGCAAAATTATTTAAAGAAAATCTATTCAGTTATGTATAGGTTGTGTCCTATTTGCCTTATCTAATCTTTAAACGCATTAAATTGGATCTAATTAAGTCAAATTAGACCAAAACATATCTAATCGGATCAAATCAAATTCAAATCCAATAAGATCAAATCAAATCTTCAAAGAAGATCTATTTACTTGTATAAGTTGTGTCGTAATTGCCTGATACAATCTTTAAATGTATCAGATCGGATCTAACTAGATCAAATCATTCCAATATCGAACTAATCGAATCAAATCAAATTAAAATCCAATAAGATCATATCCTATTTACCTTTTCTAATCTTTAAATGCGACCTAATTCGAACAAATCGGACAAAAACAGATCTAATCGAATCAAATCAACGTCAAAACCAACAAGATTGGATCCAATCTTCAAAGAAGATCTATTTACTTGTATAAGTTGATGCTTGGGCTGGTGATTTTTTTCAAAAGGCAGAAAACAAAGATATTCAGAGCCAATTGAAGGATTGTTTTTTTTTCTTATTTGGACCCGAGGCAGTGATGTTCGGACTAATGCCTTCATATTTTTGTAAGTGTTTCATGTTATGTGACCTTTGTTAGTTTGGTATTAAATATTTAAATTATTGTTTTCTCAATTTCTATATGAGAAAGGCTTGACTGATAATTTGAATCTTGCAGTATGAGAGTTAGATGTGAGTTTCTGATTCTAAATATTTAGTTAATTCTTTAAGCTTTATACTTTATTTCGAAAGGATTTCAAAATTGAAAATTGTTTATGTTCTTAAAAAGTTGTTTCAATGTCTAGCTAGCAAATAAAATTTGGATAAGTTTTAATTTGAACATGAGCTTCATAAATCAGAATCAAGAAATCAGAGTTGATTCTCAACGTTTTTCTAATTTTTAGATATGATTTTGCCTATTCTTTTGCAGATCGAGTGTGACGAAGTTTGTCACATATGCTACTCTACTGCCTTCTTGATTGTGTTCGAAAAGTGTTTCATTACTGAATTCAATTTGGGAACTAAAGCTTCAGTGCTCACTTGTAATTTGCGTGAAGGGACTTTAATTTGGGGGTTTTCTTTGGACCTACGTTGTAGCCTCATGTCCTTTTCAATTTATTTTGGTGGTTTCTCCTCTTTTTGGGAGAAAGCTTTCGTTTTAGTTCTGATGATGATTTGTGGCTAAGAAGCAGCGAGGGGAAGTTTTTTAAATTCTTCGCATTAGAATTAGTCAAATGATACATCTAATGAGTATTTTGTTCAATCCTTCATATATAGGAGGGGGCACACGTTCAATGAAATGGCTCACCTTCCAACAAGGCAACTTTTGCAGTACGGTCCAAGGAAGCTTCTGAACCTATACTCCAACCAAGGATATAACTTCTGTGGATGTCCCTCCTGATAATACTAAGGATTGTTTGTTGTCTCCTGAAACCGAGAAGGCTGTTTTGACCACTAGCAAATCTGTGATAACTTTGGATGACGGTGTTACTAAATAGGTTGATGCTGCTTCTTTGTCTCTGATTGGTAATGATGTTCTAGTAAGTATATACTACTGACACAGAGATATTTTGACTTAAACTCTAATCCCCTGCCCCATAAATTTATAAAAAAAAACTAAGTAGGCTTCTTTGATAACTTATGAATCTAGGAAAACTTTAGATGACTATGATATTGAATAGGTTTACAATGCTACTTTGAGTCCCACAAATCCAAATCTATTTTGGAACCATGGGGAGATGATGACCTTACTTCTAATACCCCTCCCCTTCAAACACCTTTGTCGAATGGCAATTCTTATTGTGTTTTCAGGGAATTGGCAGAAGCTGCGAAATTGAAGAATAACGATGGGTACCTTTTCATGTTTTCCATTCTCTGGGCAAATCAAACAACTGAAGATTTCCCACCAGCAATTGAATGCCAATATACATTCCACAACACTTATCCAACTCCTTGGCAGGAACACGCTAGTGGTTGATGAAGGTCTTTCTACCTCAAAATTGACATCTATTAATAGCTTTGCACCCTCGAAGACATCCACGATGAGGAATAAATCTATTATGAAGGATTAGAACACAAATTTTGTAACGCTCCAAAATATACCCTAGAATTATTAATGAATAAATAATCAATTAATCAAATTTGTTTTGATTAAAATAAATTATTGTTGGGCTTTGAGCCGATAAGAAATTTGTTTTGACATCTTATATCAAAATCTAGATAAGTCTCATAGAGATAAATCCAATATGTGAACTATTTGTGTGATCTTGATTGAGAACCTGAGTACAGACCCAAATCAAGAGTAAATAAAGAATTTGTTTAGAATGTAAATATTGAAATGATTTGTTGAAATAAATCATGAGAATAATTGATATGAATTAAATGAGAGAACCTTTTATGAGAAAGGTCAATTAAACCAATTTTGACTCTGTTAAGGTCAAACACCGAAAAATGTGGTGTCGGGAAAAGTATAACAAATGAATATAAAAATTATATCGTTGGATAGAGTTCGACTGTCTGATCGCAACGGTGCAACGGATTTCAATTCGGAGAAAGTTGGACCGAAAAGTGCACCCCGACTGGACCAAAAATTAGTCCCAATCAGAGAGTAACGTGCTGAGTCTCCTTAAGTCGCACTATCGCCGAAAGAAGAACGTGAAGTTCCTACGCAGCATCTACTCAGACTTTGTTTCCTTCTTCTTCATCTTCCCTATAAAAGGAGAAGCTAACTCCATCATTCCTTCACCATTCTCCTTCAAATAAACTCGAAGAGAAAGCTGTGAGTGTGGAGAACGAAGTTGTGCTGTCAATTTGGTGTGAAGTCGCCGGAGCAAGCCACAATCTTTGCCGGAAGTTTCGCCAGAAAATATTCAAAACCTTCATTTACCTTCGAGGTAAGCCCGTAGATATATCTAAAGATTAGAATGTTCATATAGGTTGTTTTTAGGTTCATAAATGGTCATTTGGTTGAGTTTTGTGTTTGACATGTTTGAAGAACCAAGAATCATAAACCATGAAATTGTTGTTAAAATTACGAATTAATGACTCTAAAATGATCTGTGAACATTGGAGAACATTTTTATATAATTAAATTGAAGTTTGGTGATTAAAAAAATGATAATTTTAAAACTGACTCGAGGAAGAAGACGATGAACAGTGGTTGAAAATCGATTATTTTACTTACAAAAAATCGATTAGAATTTTATTCAGATCAGTGGTTCGAAGTCAGTACCATTTAATCGATTATTTATATTGTAAAAATCGATTATTATGAACTAATTGATTATTTAAATTGTAAAAATCGATTATTATGAATTAATTGATTATTTAAATTGTAAAAATCGATTATTATGAATTAATTGATTATTTAAATTGTAAAAATCGATTATTGTGAATTAATGGATTATTTAAATTGTAAAAATCGATTATTGTGAATTAATGGATTATTTAAATTGTAAAAATCGATTTTTATTAATTAATCGATTATTTATAGTGGAAAAATCGATTATAATGAATTTATTGATTATTTAAATTGTAAAAATTGATTATATTGAATTAATTGATTATTTAAATTGTAAAAATCAATTATTATGAATTAATGGATTATATAAAATTATATAAATCAATTTTTATAAATTAATTGATTATTTTAAATTATTTTCCTTAATTCCAGATGAAAATGTTCCTAAAAATATGCTCTAAAATCCTATTTTTGATACCAATTAATTATGCACAATATAAATATGATTTTGTACAATAAAAATGATGTTTGTGACATATAAACATTATGTGATGCATGACGGTAAGTTCGGGTGTTAACACTCGAGACTAGGCCGCTATTTGTTATTATGCATTATGACGATTGTTTGATTATTGATTATAATGAATTAATGATGATGAACGTTTTGAATGATGATCATGAATTGTTAAAGTGAAAATAATGAATTAATGAGTCGTATTGTTAAGGATATCTAGAACAACTCTAAGATATACCCACTTGTATATTGATGATGATTATTAAGGATATCTAGAAGAACTCTAAGATATACCTACTTGACCAATTCATATTTCGGGTTAAAACGTACGTACGGGATCCAGACCGGATATCACCCACCCGACAAATCATTGTTTGGTTGGTACGTAATCCACATGACTCATAGGGTGGATTATCGATTCTTGTGTTCTGCATTAAACTATTTATAGTTTAAGGGTCTGGTTAGAATTACTGCCTTAGACTAGGAATAGCTAAGAGCTGAATATGAAATGATGTGGCCTTAGATTAAGAATAATTTAAGA
This sequence comes from Cuscuta australis, assembly GCA_003260385.1. Classification (NCBI taxonomy): domain Eukaryota; kingdom Viridiplantae; phylum Streptophyta; class Magnoliopsida; order Solanales; family Convolvulaceae; genus Cuscuta; species Cuscuta australis. The sequence continues at coordinate 163,453 of NQVE01000077.1, read as the reverse complement.
GCATTATTGATATATATTGAATATCAAATGACTTGGAATAAAATATTGAAAATATTATGAATATTTGAACCATATATTGTGTGCATGATATCAAATAGTTGATTATGAATTGAGATTCAATTTATGTGGATGTTCGACGCTTTAGATATGCTTACTCAGCTTCACCGCTGAGCGTGTAGTGTGTTTTATTTGCTACACGCAGGTAAACAGAAAGATTAATGTGATCCTGGCGGCAGATGGTGCGAGATTGTCAGGATGGATGTGACAAGTTTTGAAATAATTTATGATATGTCAATATTAAATTCGCTTCCGCAATAATGTTAAAATATTATTGGGATTAATAAAGTGTGTTTGAAAAGTTTTAAATTTTACGATTACCAAGTTAAATACTTTAGTCCGAATGGGGCTGCAGACCTGGACGGATTAGGGTGTTACAAATTTACTCTTGTAAGGTTAAAAAATTTAACATGAGTCTTGATCAAGTGATGATGATTGAAAAAAATTAAAATGGTGGCGCTCTATGTGGGAGATGCAAGAACAACTCAAAAGGAAGGGGGCGTGGAAGGCGATGCAGGTGTGACATCCATATATAATGATGGTGCATATTGTAGACTTTTGAAAAACTTTTAGGGTGAGATTATTGTCACAAGCACACCGAGGGTGACTCTTAGCTTTCTTTGCATTTTGCTTTTGTTGTTCTTTACCAATTTTGGGTAGAATCCTTAACTTTTCTTGAGGGGCTTCGGCCTAGTCCTCCCCTCATTGTACTACTCTCTTTTCTTTTCCTTATTCAAATTTTATTATGTAGAGTTTTCAATGGTATTAATTGCATTCATGACAGATTTTTTTGTCATAAAAAGAATACTTTGATGATGGTAAAAAAACTCTTATTGAAAGCTTGTAATGAGAGGACATGAAGCCCATCATTATTTGTAATTAACTACGGAGGCTATAGTGACGGGTGATCAGAGTAAATTTTCTTCTCATTATTTGTAATTAACTAGGGAGGCTATAGTTCTAGGCTTAATACGCATAATTCTCTTAAAAACAATTTTCTTTACTTATATTAGACAACCATAAAAACAATGGTGTGACACACACTACTAGTAATACACTATGGTTTCTCAAAACTTTGAAAATAGTTCTAGAATTAATAGCCTAACTACTGTTTAAAAAAAGTATTCTTAATTTATTATTAACAACTTGTAATAGATTACGGCTTCTATGAATTTTAAAAATAGTTCTACGCTATATAAATATATTACTGTTACAAGGGAGTCATCTATTCTTGTAATAAACAACTATGCAAAACAAAACCATATGAAACATACAACTAACAATAAAATACTATTTCTTATAAGTTTAAAAAGCAGTTATAAACTAAAAAACCAGACTACTGCTTAGAAATAGTAGTCTTAACTAATTATTGACAATTGTGACAACAAAAACTGTATTTATAGGTGAAACGGACTACTAATGAAAGATTACCGTTTCTCACAACTATAAAAGATGTTCTACCCTAAATTTATATACTACTGTTACAAAAGAGTCTTCTATTTTCATTAGAAACAACGGTGGCAAAAAAACCATATGAAACAGACAACTAGCAATAGATCATTGTTTCTAATAAGTTTAAAAACAGTTCTAGACTAAAACACCAGACTACTGTTTAAATAGATTATTCTTAACTTGTTATTGACAACTGTTATAACAAAAACTGTATTTTGAACTGACACAGACAACTAGTGATAGATTACTGTTTCTCGAAACTTTAAAAATAGTTTTAAAGCAGTGTAGCTAGACTACTATTCTGTATCCAAGAAAAAATCACAGTAGTCTACTTTTTTTTAACTATTGTGTTTCCATAAACAGTAGTTAATCAACAGTCGTCTGATACTGTTTTTGGCGTAGTGTATGTTCGATCATGATCTATGTACGTACATTCGTCCGTAAATACAACTCTAAACCATGGAAGGCACATGAAAGGTTCCAACCGCTTATTCTAACTTGCGCATGGCTTATCATAAAACAGTTTTACTTTATAATCGTATCATATTCAAAATACTCTTTTGAATTCTATATCATATAGTTGATAAAATAATCTGGTAGTATAAAATACTACATATTTCAGTGAGATAAACATAACGATTCAGAGTATTCGGGATCGGGCAAGAATATGCCAATTCGGTGCTCTTAGGCTCACTCGAATAAACCTTTCCACGTATTGACCCAGTAGGAATGGTGGGACAAGTTCGGCTCCCGAAGGCGTCACCATTTGCGTCCACTTAAGTACCATTCCAGCTTAGACAGTCATTCCGAGCATGTTATGTCCATAACGATGAAACATATAGGTTTTGTTTGATAATCAGAGTTTCAATTATGATTTCAACGGTACGGTATTCTTGAATGAGAGAAAAGGATCTATACAACGAAGTTATCAATTTCCAGGGATAGTGAACAATAAATAATGATCGTATACGTGAATAGTGAAATACGTATACTTGAACAATAGCAACGAAAGAGATTATGAATAACAAATACTGATAATGAGCGTATACGTGAATACTAACAAATACGTATACATGAATAGTAGATATGAATAGTAAACATATACGTGAATAGTGAAATTCGTATACGTGAATAGGTATTATAACAACATTATATTTATATAGCGACAATATGGATAGTATATGAATAATGCCGGTATTAATGGACGGAAATAGTATACGATTTGGTTTAGCGGTATGACAGTATGAATGTACGTTGTAACAGTACAATGATAACAGTACGAACAAACAGTATAACAGTATAAACGAACAGTAATACGGTATAAAGGAATAGTAACTGTATAATAATATATATGAATAGTACCGTGATAAATTATAAGTTTAAAATAGAACTATTTCAATAATATTGTATTGTACAGACCTGGATTAGTAGAATCCTGAAAGAAAATAGGCATAATCTTCGCCGGATATCCTGAAAAGGCCGTTCGGACCGAGTTTCAGATCCCTGGTAGAATTATGACTTAAAAACTAGCTTGGAAGTATATTTCTAGAGAGAGAATAGTAGTAAAATTACTTAGGATTTGAATGGAAAAGCAAAGGAAATGAAAGGCCTTTATATAGCCTCGTAGAAGGCCCAAGCGCCATACCAGGCGGGCGCCTGGGTGGCCGCGTGCCGCTCCTTTGAGGCGGTGATGACGTGGACGACGAAAATCAGAGCTGAGTGGCAATGGAGTCCAGGCAGGCATCCAGGCGGGCTCCTGGCATGCCGCCTGACCTTGGGAGGCTTGCAAGGCGACACGTAATGCTGACTAAGCGTTTACTTCTAGGCGCCATCCCAGATACTATTCTAGGTGGGCGCGTGGTTTGTCGCCTGGCCTTGGATGTCGCCTTTCAGCCTGAGTTTTTCGGGTCTGACTCGATTTTTCGTTTTAAATATTTTTCCCTTCTGGACCAAGGTCAAATTCTAATCCAATGTATGAGTTTAACTCAAATTACTCATTTTTTGGTACGAATCAGATTAGTTTCTGTATATTGTTTCACCGGTATAATTCTAATGTCAATTACTAACGATTTATGGATAATAACCGTTTTTATTCATAGAATACGTTTATGCAAATATCTATTTAAATTTTATTTTTAATCACACAAGATGAATTTTATTAAGCATTAGTTTAGTTTTGAAGATTCTTTTCGGATTCCGTTTTATTCTTAATTTTAATCACAAGAACTACCGGAATTTATATTTAAACTAAGGAAAATATCTAGGGGTAGTTTGTTGGCGTTACAGAGTACATGAGCAATGCAATCATTTGAGAGGTACTAAAATAAATTGTTCATAAACTACAACATAAACTGAAAAATTTGTTCACAAATTATAACAAATTAGAGTAAACTTTGTATACTCAAGTTTCTAATTATTTGTTCAAGTTTGTTCGCAAATTAAAAAAAATTGGCATCAATCTTTTTTTAGTTGAAAATGTTCACTACATATCAACCAAAATTATTATTTACGTTATGATATTTTTTTGTTGAATTTTCAAAGTATTTTATATCAAAATATTTTATGTTCAAAACTCGATTGCGTAAGAAAGAAATGTATCCAACACCATTCACACAAACATTGGTCATAAATTCATAGACAATACTCTTCAAAGTCAATTGAATAAAAATGCGTAAAATTAAATAATAAGCCATCTGTGTGATATTTCAAACAATTACCACGTGTTAATATAGAATACATGAGCTACAAAATCTTTTGGGAGCTACAAAAAAATGTGCACAATTAAAAGGGGGGTTTTAGGAAGCATGTTCTCTAGATTCAAATCATCTGTTGAGAAATCAGTTGTTTTCCTATAGGTGTCGAGGCCAAAGTCTTAGTCTTGGTTGTAGGAGTCCCAAAGTCCTTCCGGCCCAAATCCGATTTCCACCCCCAATGATTGATTTGCCTCCTCAACTGACGCAAAGAAATGCTTCAATTTCCAAACACAACATAATATATAGTTCACGTATTTCAATTTTTTTTAAAGTTATGGGTTCTTCCGTAAGGAGGACCAATGAATATCATGTAGGTTGGAGTGGACATATCTGTGAAACGGGTACCTACTTGGCCACGATTGAAAATATTTTCTTCTTACCCAAATCAAATCTCTTGAAGTTTTAGTGAACAATCTCAGGTTCTCGGAACCCACCAGCCTCTTAAAAACACAGAGACACACCTTTGACATACATATAATTGTTCAGTCATTTCTATACCTTCCCAATGCATTTTCAATTAGACATGATGAAGAACATCATAAACACTTACCCTCGCGCATGCCTTTGCAAATCCATCAGTGACTTAACATATTTCTAATCACTTGTCTCTTTGCTTTATCATTGCCAAGAACATGAAAAATAGGCTCTTGCAAGATCCTAGACACAATATTGTTTCAAATCCCAAAATTCTCGTGTTAAAAAACTAACTCCATTTATTTGACTAACCTTGCCAAGAACCCAAACAAAGGCGACTGTGGAATTGCAATAGCCTCTATGTCTCTTGCCCCTCTTTGTGCCTGTTCTTTTGAGCGAATTCATTTGTTTGTCAGTAACAGCAGCATATTTGCCCCAAGTTAGATTTTTTATGTTAGTTTAAAGTAGTGTTAGGAAATGGGTAAAATTAAACATTCAGTCGTCTGAGTAATATACAAAACAGTTGGTAGTCACTACAAGAAAACTGTCAATTTGCCACAGACAATTTCCGTTGCAGAATTTGAAATTTCATGGTAGATTGCTAATCTGCGACAGAACTGCAACGAACATTTTCCGTCATAGAAAAGTTGTGGCAGATTGAAAATCTGCGACAGAAATGAAATTCCGTGGCAGATCTGTGACGGACCTGCTACGGGTACGTCTGTCTTTTGCACCCAAAAATCTGCGATGGAAGTCTTGAATCCGTCGCAGATCTGCGACAAAATTAGCAACGGGGCTATCCGTCGCAGATAAGCGACAAAGGCAGCAACAAGGTTTTCCATCGCAGACAACCTGATCACAGCACCAGCATTTCCTGTTTTTAGGCAGTACAAGGGGCAACACACATTCAAACTTCACACGCATAATTCTAAACAAAATTTCAATACGAAATAGATAATTCAAAACGAGATTAATTAAAACTTCACGTGCAAATGTAACATAAGTCATAATCTTGTAAAAACACGAAATATTAAAGTGCTTGTGTCAAATGTCAAAGATGTCAACAAATCCCGGGCTGTCCTGCCCCTCCCATTCCATCGTCATCGCCTCGTGGAGGAAGATTACCACGATATAACTTTCTTATCTCCTCTTGAATCATCAGCGACAAGCTTGAGGTTAGATTATCAAGTTGTTCCTACAGCCTTTGGTTTTGCTCTTTAAGTGTTGCCATCTCCGCCGCGCTGCTGCTACTAGTGCTGGAACGACGAGGTTTGGAGGACGGATTGATCTTCTTCATTTCCCGCGCGTAGTCACCAACTCCAGGAACACGGTTCTTTGCGTTATGGCCCTCGACTAGCGAGTACCATATTTCTTCGTCGGTGACTTTAAGTCCATTTTGTCTAGCCTCCTCGCGCAGTTCGAAGAATTGTGCCTGTAATATATGATACTTAATAACACACAATAACAACGTAACTATAATAGCGTGTCAAGAACAGCAATAACAACATGAACAACATCAAACAACAACACAAGTCGTGGTCAAATGACAACAACACCATCAACGCAACAACAAAAACAGTATCATATGACAACAACAACAACAACACAAGAACTTAACAACATTATCATGGATCGATAAGAAATGTAACATCTAGCTAGTGATGACAACACCATCAACTCAACAACAAACGTAGTGTCAACCCTACAACAACACCATCAACGCAACAACAAAAATAGTGTCAAATGTCAACAACAACACCATCAATGTAACAACAATAATAACAACACAATTAACAATTACATAAATAGTAAGAATAACGTCAACCAAAACAATAAAATTACACAAGAAAGCCACTACATTATCACCCTTTAGAAGCTTAAAGACAAAAACACCAACATTATGAGCATGAACCCAAACTATTTTGCAAATTGTGGAAAGTACCTGTAGCTCAGCATGTCCCGGATCCACCCAAGTCTTGCCATCGTGCTTCTTTGTCTTTGTGTGGATGATAACCTCATCCAGCAGCACAGGCACCCCTTTCTTCTTAGCCTTCAACTTTCAATGAACATTTCCATTACATTTTAAATTTAGTGTCCACCGAATAACAAGTGCAAATCTATTATTTTATAAAATATATCTTACCAATCGAATCATATTTTCAGAAAATGGAATTGAACCTCCGCAATAAGTCCCAAGAGCAGGACCATCCTCTTTTCTCTTTCTTCTGTTCTTCTTCTTCGTCTTACTCAACTCCAAAAACTCCAGATCCTCTTCCCAAACCTATAGTTGTATATTTCATAAACATTACTTGTACATAGCGATTTGTACACATATGCTCCAAACTTATAATTTACCTTCTTCAACTGCTCAAGTGGCCGAGGGTCCATCTTCTTCTTTTTCAATCGAGTTGGGTTCCTTTGATTGTACGTATAACACGCGTACCGTTCAGCAGCTTTCTTGAGAAAAGCTTTCCTCAGCCTACCCTCATTAATGGACGGATCCACTCGAGCATTTTTCTACATTGACATCATAGAAAAGTAAAAAACTTAGATTGTATTCACATATATTAATTTTCTTGTGATCGAAACAAGTTAAATAGTAATTTTTCCAAAAAAACCTTGAACTCTCGAAAGTAGAACTCCTTCGTCGTCTTTGAGACTTTGCCCCACGAAAAGCCAGTCGCGTCCGTCCTCTCGTAGAATGCCGGTGTGATGAGCGCAACACCAGCTCTAGTGATTGTAACCCTACAAACATGTATAAGTGGTGAGCATAAAATCGTTAGATTACTTACTTAAAACATGTAACCATACACGTAGATTACTTACTTCAAACATGTAACCCTACAAACATGTAACCATAATCTTCAAATGTAGTAGATTACTTACTCGTCATCCGAATTGACATACACAAACTGACCGTGATGACCGGGACCCTCATGATATCCACGCGCCCCGCCACTACGTCCCTCACCAAAGCGGTCCTCGAAGTCGTGGTCATCGCCAACTTCGTCCTCCTGATCCTCAATACTCTCCCCCACCTTAGATTCTATTAACACAATAACACAATAATACATGCATTAAAAACAACTATTAACAAGCTTAGGCATTAAGTTTCAGTTTTGTGATAAATGAAACATCACTCTAATTGCTTATCCGTTGAAATTTCTACTACATTAGTCTCTAAGAGGAGAGTTCCATACCTGACGTACAAGGGCCAAATGGCGTAGTACGTGGGGTGGAGGGGGACACCTGCGTGTCAGTGAATGGACTCGAGGTAATATAGGGAGTGCCTGTGGATGTAGTGGCTGTGCTCGATCCCTGGCGACAATGGGGTCTCCATCTACCAATGACGGACCTCCTCAAACGTGCCAACACCTTAGACAGTCGGCGTGGGGGAAGGGGGTTCTCATTGTCGCCCATCTGTACAAAAATAAAAATAATGTATAGTTAGCTCATTAAACAAAATAAAGTTCACATAGCAAAAAATATATCAATCATTAACAGTATAAGAAACATTTGGAAACACATTTACTCGTCATTCTAATTTCACTCGCTCTCTGTTGAGTCTTGTTCTTCTTCTATAGAGTCATCAGAGCTTAAAATTGGTTCTTCATCCTCATCTTCTGCGTTACTATCATCGTCAGTGAAATTTGCATCTCCCTCTCGTGATAGATTAATGTGTTCATCTTCTTGTGTCACTTCCATGATTGTGGTTCTCTCGGTCATCCCATTTGCTTGAAAAGGTTCCTGTTGCACCTTGTCTACTGATTCTAGTGTATTTTCTGATTCAATCCAATTACCTCTAGGGTGAACCTGACACACTGCAATCCAATCACTCTTAGTCTTTTGCGTGCAAGGGTATTCCACATACACAACCTAGTTTGCTAGTGACCCAAAACTAAAAGGCTCATATCGGTTAAACTCTCCCTTCTTAAGCACCTCAAGTAAACCATACTTCTTGTGTATTCGTGTCCCGCGATCCAACCTCGGATCAAACCATCGACATTTAAACAAAACACAATGTTTAAGTGGCAAAGCTGGATACTCAATTTCAAGAATCTCCTCTAATACCCCAAAGTACTCGCCATATTCGCCTGTAATAGATACCCCACTGTTGTACACCGCACGCTTTGAACCATGTTTTACTGTGTGGAAGCAGTAGGTGTTTACAAAGTATATTGGATATGACTTGACATATGATAAGGGACCCTTGGCCACATCACTGATTATTTCTGGGACAGACCTATCATTTTCTACCTGAAGATGATGTGAAAATAGTCACGCACATATGTGTTACCTCACATATATTATACACAAAAAAAAAAAAAAAACTTTACATGTTTCTGGAACCAATTTGCGAACGTCTCCTCTACACGTTTCAACAGGGACTCTTCACTAATTTGTGATGTAGACTCCTTAATCTCATTTGCGCACAACCTGACATACACTTGTTAAATCTCTACAGGTCTGTTACAAAACAATATTTGTATTCGATGCCAAGCAAATGTAAGTACTTACGTAATATAAGGATCAATCTCCGGACAATTGAAGAGTACAAAATGGTGTGCGGCTTTTAGCTCCTCCGGAGTAAGTTGCCTCTTACGCATTTTCCCTTGTAACCATCCTGGTGATTGAAATATGTCAAAAATCTCTTGATTTGTAACATCAACACCTTCTCGTGATTCAGGGTCATTGCGAGGCACATTTCTTGCTCTCGTGTAAACGTGTTCTTCAAAGTAATGAGAACAGAAGTAGGATGCCTCTCGGACTAAATACGCATTGGCTATGGAACCTTCTGCGCAAGCCTTATTTTTCACCATTCTTTTAAGGCGATTGAGGTACCTAAAACCATATCAAAGGTTTAGAAACATATGCCCAAAAAACTTTGCAGCTAAAAATTTAATTTTTTTGAAATTACCTCTCAAACGGATACATCCACCGGTATTGAACAGGCCCAGCAACCCGTGCCTCATAAGGTAAATGGATGGGGAGATGTTCCATACTATTAAAAAACCCGGGAGGAAAAATTGCTTCTAGCTTGCACAAAATGACTGGGATATCTGCGTCTAACATTTTAAGATCCTCCACAGATAGAGTTTTTGATGTTAACCTCTTGAAATAGTTACTCAACTCCGTAATCGCTTCCCAAACAACCTTTAGAAGTAATGCTCGGAATCCAATGGGCAAGAACCTTTGCATGAAGACATGACAGTCGTGACTTTTCATCCCAAACATCGTTAGCTTTGTTGGGTCGACACATCTTCCCAAGTTTGAAACATAGCTATCTGGAAATTTTAACATTTTCACCAAATCCAGAAATGCTTTACGCTGCGTCTTATCCAATATGTAGTTAGCCTTAGGGTACTTTCCGGTTTGAGGATCACGCTCCAACTCTTTTCTTGAGCAAAACAATTTCATATCTTCTCTTGCCTTTGCATTGTCTTTTGTCTTGCCCTGTACATCCATTACGGTATTGAAAACATTTTCAAAGACATTCTTTTCAATATGCATAACATCGAGATTATGACGAATCATATTTGTCTCCCAATAAGGCAAATCCCAAAAAATACTCTTATTCCTCCATCCGCAAGAAGTGTTCTTCACAATCTCTGAGTTAATGGCATCACCATTTTTGTCCACGATCCTCCGCATGCCCAAACCTACAATTTCACGTAGTGTCTCTTGACCATTTTTTCTAATGGGTGGCGCTCTCGTCTCAACTGTATTCTTGATGAACTTCTTCTTATTTTTTCTATATAAGAATGATCCAGGGGAAGAAAACGTCGATGAGTGTCAAACCACGACTGCTTTCCTCCATTTGGTAGTCGAAATGATTCAACTTGTTCCATACAAATGGGGCACGCTAACTTCCCGGCCGTGCTCCACCCAGACATCATTGCGTATGCAGGGAGATCACCGATTGTCCACATGAGGGCAGCACGCATTTTGATGTTTTGCTTGAGTGACACATCATAGGTCTCAACACCTTCACTCCAAAGGGTCTTTAGCTCTTCAATCAATGGCTGCAAGTAGACATCAATCTTCTGCTTCGGATTAGACCTCCCAGGAACAATTAAGGACAAGAAAATATGTTCTTATTTCATGCACATGTCAGGGGGAAGATTATAAGGAGTAATCATTACGGGCCAACATGAATATTGGGACCCTGACTGGCCAAAGGGTTGGAACCCGTCCGTGCATACTCCTAGGCGCACATTGCGCATTTCTAAAGCAAAAGAAGGATGGTCTGCGTCAAATCTTTTCCATGCCTCAGAATCGCAAGGGTGACACATTTCATCTTGGTTTGTGTGTCGATGTGTGGCATGCCACCTCATTTCCCCCGCCGTACGGTTGGACATATACAAGCGTTTCAACCTCGGTGTAAGCGGAAAGTATAACATCTGTCTGTGCGGAATCTTAGACGTCTCGTCTTTATAGCGGTAAGACTTTCATCGCCTCTCCAATATAACATGCATCCAAGAACACAACAATGAATCTTTTGGACTGGAAGACCCAAACCTTCAATCATCTTTTTAGTTTCATAAAAGTCATTCACCATTGAGTTGTCCTCCGGGAGAATGTCTTTGATGTATTGACATATGGTGTCGTAACAACGCTCAGATAGATTATGCTCTGACTTAATATTCAACAAGCGCGCAACTGCAGACAACTGAGACGTCTTAGAACTCCCCGGCCAAAGATCTGTACCAGCAGCTTTCAACATTTCGAAGAAGTGCTTGTCTGGTGAATTTGGCTCTTCTTCAACAACAGAGTTGATCCTAGTCGGGCCGACTGCATCATAAATCATGTGCACAAACTGTTCACTATCCGGGACATGTTATACATCTGAGGCATCAGCTTGACGAGGGACTTTAGATCGTTGGGGAGGTACGTAGTCACCATGATTCTCGCCGTGACATACCCAATCAAAATAATTGGGTGTGAATCCAAACTGCAAAATGTGCTCCAGCATATTCTTTGATGAACAAAACTTGATGTTCTTACATTTCTTGCAAGGACATCGCATTTTCTTGTTATCCAACCTATCTACATTGGGGCTTGACTCACAGTACTCTACAAACTCAACCACGTTGTCCACCCATTCTTGACTAACAACACCTTCTCTCTCATATTTCTTATACATCAACTCATGATTTTCGAATGGACTCATTCTAGAAACGCCTGGTAAATGAAAGACAACAAACAAGAATAATTTAACCAAGAATATCAATGACATTTATTACCAACAAACCATACAAACAATAAAGGTGGCTAACAAACGACAATCTTATTAAACCACAAACAACAATCATTCAACTATAGATATGAACTTATCATCACCTCAATTTCACAAAATTAAACTAAATTTTACCTAAACTCACAATAAACATCAAATTTACTAACACAATTTTAACTAAAATTACACGGCCATCAATTTCACCAAAAAGTAGTACAATTTTTATCCAATTTCCAGTCAATTTCATCTCATATTCACACAATTTTAAGTAAAATTCACCAAAAATGCACTCAATTTCATGCAAAGAAATTCAATTTCACCAAAAATTAAATTAAACAAAAATAACATCACCGCAAAGAGGAAGAGGAGGTCGGCAGCGGAAGAGAGACGGCTGGCGGGGCTGGGGAGGACAAAGCCGCTGGCGCTGCTAGGGAGGACGCCGCCGCTGGCGACGCTGGGGAAGACGGCGTGGCTGGCGAGGCTGGGCGGGACGATGGGTGGAGGGTCCGGTGTGGCTGGCGTAGATTTTCAGGTCAAAATTTGACCACCTTATATTTGCGACGGTACCAAATACTCCGTCGCTGATTTGCGACGGAAAATATAAATCCGTCGCAGATTATGTTTGTTTTTCGAGGAATATAATTCCGTCGGGGATTCGTTGCAGATCTGCTGCGAACTTAATTCCGTAGCAGATATCCGTTGCAGACCAGACAAATTCTTATAGTGAGTATTAAAAGCTGTTAATGATAGGCGTTTTCACTGAATAAAGTTATGAGCAATCAAAAGACCCAAATCTCACGCATTTCAAATTAAAAGTGATAAGAGAGCAATGAAAGAATAAGAGCAAGACTGCAGAGTTTCAAGCCAACAAATATTGTAATGATACTCTATTGATACCAAATAAACTCTCAAAGCAATGATAAGACTAATAGGGGGAAAAATTTAATTGTCGCAGAAAGAGTTAATTACCAATCCCCAAACATATTTGCAGTCCTCCAGGAACTTCTGAGAATCAATAACTGCATTCCTCAGTTCAGGCAACCATTTCTCAGTGATAGTTTTGTGTTTTTCAGCAGCATGGTTTAGAGAGTACTTTGTCGTCCTGCAATAAATGGTCAATGAAAGAAACATGACGTTGTAAACTATGACTGATTGCTTGCAACAAATAATATGTGATTACTAATAAACCAATAAGAGCAATAGTAAGAAGCAGGAAATAAACTTATTTACCATCCAATTGCGCGCCTTAGCTAACCTTTTTGCATTTCCCGCATGAATTGTAGTATCATGCATCCATTGTCCCTGTGTAGACTTTATAAAAACACACGACACAGAAAAATCATTAAATTTAGATGTATGAATTTAGAAATAGGCAATTATTAATGTATTATTTTGGAAAAAGGCTGAAAAGAGGTGTGATATATATCTGAAGAGAGAGAAGAAAAAGAAGAAAGTAAAATAAAAAAAAATGAAATATACTTAAAACAGTGTCTTTGTTGACAACTTGTATATGGTTCTGGAGGGGTTTAATTATATATTCGGTCGCTAAAACGATGTAATGATAGCTCAAGTGTCAATAATATGAGCCATATCATCATATGGAATAAATTCATGATGAATAAAATATAACATATCCAACTCAAAATACTTAAATACATGCACTTGTTCTTCAATGCAGCAACTTCATCAATGGCAATGTCAAAGAACACTTTCAAAGCAATGGTTGAAGACAAAGTAGTACTCTCTCCGTCCCACAAAAAAGTTCCCATTTTGACCATAAATTGGTCAAACAATTACACACTTTGACCATAAATTAAATATAATCTATATAAAGAAATTCTAAAAAAATTGAGATATCAAAACTAGATCCTAAAATGAATCCAATTATATTGAATTTATTTTATAATTCAATATACTTTTCTCACAATTTGTAGTCAAAGTGTATAAATATTTGACTAAATACTATTCAAAATGAGAACTTTTTTGTGGGACGGAGGGAGTATTATCTATGAGATCGCACATAAAAAGTCACATAACACTGTATGACCATACACGTAAAACCAAACACTAAAAAACCCTTAGTCGTGCACTGTTTCACCATGTTTGAAGTGAAAACACCAACACTAACCCAACCATTAACTAGTTTTTTTCTTCATATACTCATGAACAGTCTTTATCCCAAAGAGTAAGCCTGAGTATAGTTTTTCAAAAAAGCCAGATTCGGGGAAAAAGATATTATAACAATCACTACTGTTTTACCATATTTTTAATGCGTCTCCGGTTTAGCTTACTTCTGTGGTGAGGAGAGGACAATGATGATGAGTGGAGAATGATTTCAAACCTCTGATTTCATCAACTATAATGGAAGATATGGATTTCTCTTTGAGTGATGAAGATTACGATTAGGCTTTGAGAAACATACATAGTAACTACTCTAACAATTACGATTAGGCTTTGAGAAACATATGTAGTAACTACTCTAATTGTTTTGTTTAACATGTATGACTTGCTTGGGATTGACATTACTAATTGCAGCTTACTAGGAGGCAACCTAGATAATTAAAATTTCTTTTTATTTTGTCTTTTCTTTTATTAATTTACTTTACTTGCATTTTATTTGTCTCCCCTATGTGCTTATATGTCATGTCTTATGATTCTCTCTCTATTCTGCTGCATTTATTTTTTATTCATATTTTGCATGTTTCATGTTTTAAAAGTTGCATATAGTATGTGCATAAGTTCATCGTTTTCTATCTTTCACATGCATTGAGGACACTGCATGATTTAAGTGGGGAGGACGTTTTCTGCATTTAGTTATGCATATGTTTTTTTAGAAATATATTTGTTTGCATTTTTTTATACACATCCTACATTTTAGAGGAACATGGATTGGCCGGAAAAAAACATTTATTAATATTCTGCATTATACATGCATTTTGGATAATTTTTTAAAGTTTTTAAAGAAAATTACTATTCTCCAAAGAGAGAATTTTAAGAAAAGAATTAGAGTTCATAATAAATTCCTTTAATCTTTTAGCACTCTTAAGTGTTTGCATATTTGCATTAAAGAGAAATTAAATTTGTAACAAATATGTTTGAGCTTCTTTAAAAGTTTGCTATTTTAAAACTTAAATCATTTCTTTTAAGTCAAATCTAATTGGAACTTAATTTTTTTTAATCTCATACCTTTTAATTAAATAAGTTCAATGTGCACAATTTATTTAGAAATATATGAAGCAGTTTTTGAACTCATTTTTTTATCCTAAGTTTCTATTCAAGTAAAGTATGTTTTAAGAAAGTGTTTTTCTTTTCTTAAACTTTGGTTATTTACATATTATCAAGATGATGAAATAAATGTGTATACTGAAACACCATTTTAGGTTGGAATGGATGGCACGACATCCTTGTCCCTTAAGCAATATCAAATATTTGTGAATGGAGAAAACCTAAGTTGGAAGAGCAAATCCCGTTTTGGGCCTCACAAATCTCATCCGTAACCAGTTAAAAAAGAGCTTAGGCCATTGAGCCAAAAAAAGTGCAATAAATGGCTAGTTAAAAATAAAAGAATATATTAAAAAACAAATGAATAAAAATATTGTTTGAGCACCCGAGTTAATACCCTCGGAATACTTCGTTTATTTAGGTCCTAGGCTATCTGGAATAGGCTTGAGGTAGCCTCGTTGAGACTCGCTACACGGGTCAACTCAAACAATGAAAATTAAATATTGAATGAAAGCATGAAATAAAAGATTGCAAATTTTGGACAAGGAAATAATTTTCAAGAGCTTTTCTTTACTTGATGGTTTCTTAGGATTTTTAACCCTTTTTACTACTCTATACATTTCTTATAAATTGATCTCAATCACCTTAGTTAATTCAAAGTTTTTGACATTAAATAAAAGTAATTTCTACTTAGTTTTGAAGTGAAAATATTGTTTTAAAATTTAATGTAGCAAATTTTTTTTTAAAGTCTTTATTCTATTTGGTACATTATTAATTTCTCGTTAATGTTTCATTCATCACTTTAAATTGCCTTGAGATAGAGAGATTGTTTTAGTTTTAGTTTCAACAAAAAAGAAAATATTGATTGTCAATATCTTGTTTGCATGAGGGCGTGCAGGAGTCTAAGTGTGGGGGTATTTGTTGAGTCACAAAATATCATATTTTATTCCCTCATTTTTTAGTACATTTTGTTAGCATATATAGTTTTATTTACTTATTTGTATATTATTTCCATGTATGTATCTTTCCTTGTATGTAATCGGGCCTGACCCAACGAGCCTAAAACCTACTTGTATTTATACGTTGTGCATATTCAATGGAAAAGCATTCAGTCTTTTACGAAAGTCTACATGGTATCATAGCCAATTTCTCGGGATTCGTTCAGACCCTAGGCTCGTTTTTCTTGTGCCGTCACCGGCACCTCTTCGACCGGCTCACGACGGTCGCCGATCGGCTCACGTCGGTCTCCTCCACGACGTCGGCTCACGTCGGCTACATCGCAGGTGCCTCACGTCACAATGGAAGCCGAAACTCCAAAGAAGGTACGGCTCATCCACGATCCAACGTCACCTTATTACATTCATCCGTCAGAAAGCGCGGGTAATTCTCTGACAAAACATCTTCTTAAGGGAGATAATTATGATATTTGGGAGAAAACTATTGTGAACGCTCTTGAGGGGCAAAGTCGAGCAGGTTTCTCGATCCCTTCCGGGTTTCCAAAACCTACTGATGAGCAGGAACTTGCGGCATGGAAAGCCAATAATTCTATCATTTGCTCTTGGATCTGTAACAGTGTTGATGAACATATCCAACCGTCTATTATTTCTCATAAGGTCGCTCACGAATTGTGGTTGGATTTAAAGACTTGGTATGGGGGATCCAATGGTCCTCGTGTGCATCAATTGAAATCCGAGTTTCAATCCCTGCGTCAAAAAGGTCAAACTGTGGTTGGTTATTATAATCAATTTGTAACTTTGTGGAACAAATTATATGGTTCTGTTGATCCCACATGCGGATGTCGTTGTGAAGCCGCGGCTTTGATACGTGCTCGGGAAGAACAGGAGAAAACCCACCATTTTTTGCTTGGGCTAGATGATGAACAGTTTGGCCACATCCGTTCTCAAATCATCGCTACCGAACCTGTTCCAGATATACACCGAGCATATGCATTGATTGTGCAAGAAGAACGACACAAAAGTATTGTTCGTGGTCGTGATGACCGCACGGACGCCGTAGCTTTTGCCATGCAGCGCACTTCGCCTCCCACAGGCCGTGGTGATCCACCTCACTACTCATGCACTCACTGCGGAAAGGACGGGCATTCGGTGGATCGCTGCTATCAATTACATGGATACCCCCCGGGGAAGGGCCGGGGCCGTGGCAGTGCACCCAGTCGTGGCGGACGGAGTGGCGGCCGTGGCATGTCGGGCGGCAGTGGTGCTCCGGGTCGTGGGTCTGGAACAGTGACTGAAAGGTAACCATGCAAGGATAGGCAGCGGAAAATAAAAATTTTAACATCCTAACATGATTATCTTGCCCAGAATCACGTACTAAAACTTATAGTGAATAAGAAATTTATACCTTTCTTCGTAAGCGGTAAAAACGAAGAAGTCGTAGAAAGAGCGTTGAAAGTGCAAACGTAACCGTTCAAGCGTCCGGTCTCCAACTTTGACACACGAACAACGCCGGAGTCTACCACAATCTTTATGCTAGTAAAGATTATAGTAGTATAAAATATAAAGATTAAAATTTGGGATAATAATAATCTTTGTGTATTTCTATAGAAAATATTTCTAATAATATTTAGAAAATATTATAGATATTTTCTATACATAAAATGATATTCATGGAACCAAAGAAGTATTTCTCTCTCTAAAATGTAATGACCGAAATTTTTCCTTTTTTTTCAATTGAATGTGCGTTACATATATTGTGAAACATTAAAGAGGATTTAAAAAAATAATTATACACTTAATGACAAATTAGGAAATTTCCAACATCTTTAAAATGCAAAGTCAAAAAGAAATTTGTCCTCATTAACATCACATGGCCTTATGTTTTGATTTGAGAAGGATATTCAAAATTCTTCTCCACTCAGATGTTCAAAGTGTATTTTATTTGACACCAAAAAATTAATATAAAATTAATTTTAAATCAAATAAAAATACCCATATCATTTTAAACAAGTATACAAATATACTTTAAATAGTTTATGTCAAAATAATTATTTTCATAATTAAAATGACAAATCAAAATAAAATATTCAACATATAATATATATATATATTAATCGGCACATATATATAATATATATAACCGAATATTTATATATATATAATATTATATTCCAAAATATTTTACTTTACTATTTTTACAAATATACAAATTACTTATTATCCCATTGTTTAATCCTACTCCTTAAATTGTCCAAAGTGTGTGACCCATATAGGCACTTATAAAGCTGGCCACAGTATTGGCTCTGCACCAATACTATAAGCAATAAGCGGTATCTAGCAACACATTATTGCCCCCAGATTATAAGTTAAGACGTTTGCACCGTCAAAACCTTTCCACGACTCAAACTCCGTGTAACTGTATCCCTTTGTCTCAATGTCTAAACTTAATGCAAGGGATTAATAAAATCCAGCTTGTATCCATTAAGTCATTCACTGATTTATCAAGTTTGACTAATAGGAACAGACGTCATAAAAACATCTCAGCATGGCCATGCAATTTCCTCAATCATAACTTATCAGTGGGCCCCATAAGACATTAATCTCTTTAAAAAGAGTAGTGACAAATCCTATGTACGTAATCTATGTTTCTGAATACGCGCTGCGGCATACCCAAAACAAAGCCTGTATACCATCCTTATTTCATATGGCTTAGGACAATGCATCAAAGTATGCGGGTTCACATATGCAGAAAACATAATACTTCAAGTCGAAGGATAGTTACACCTGTGGTCGCGCTAAAGATGCTTAGAGCATGAACTAAAAATTCAAGCAACATCTTTAGAATGGGTCAGTCCGGCATCCTATTATCTCTAGATAATATCTGCCCATGTGCGGATGCGAACACACCGTCATTGACCATGAGACTAAGTCAAACATCCAACACACACTAGTCTCACATGCATTAACGATATCCCACTCTCGTTAATACTCGACTATGGACATTTAGATAAATATTTATTTCAAGATGTTAGTCTCATCAGCAGAATAACACTATCTGATAAACATCTTTAAATATAAATCTAGGAATATAATATTTGTTTACATTAGCATGAGATGTGTAAACATATTATATCTGCCTATACATAATAGAATAATGATAAACAGTTGGCCATCAGGGCACAACTCCAACAGTGACAGGGGGAGCAAATTCGGCTACAAATTCCAACGCCCTCGGTCTCACACCCGACCAAATGACGCGCTTACTTTCCATGCTTGACACTTGTTCATCTAACAAAACTACCGGTCCTAGCGGTGATTTTTCTTCCCGTGAGTGGCTTATTGATAGCGGTGCTTCGCATCACATGACTGGTAATATCTCATATTTGTCTAATGTGGTTTCTATGAGCCCTTGCGTCATCACTTTACCCAATGGCACACGCACCACTGCCACTCAATGTGGTCACGTGCGACTCTCGGCCGAGGTGGCCCTTCGGGACGTTTTGCTCGTTCCCCATTTACAGTGCAATCTTATTTCTGTTGGTTGCCTTACTCGGGATACATCTTGGTTTGTAATTTTTAACGACAATTGTTGTGTAATACAGGATTGTGCAACGAAGATGGAGATTGGACGGGGTGATGCATGCAACGGAATCTTCTTGTTTCGTCCTTCCTCAACCGCGGCTGCGACCCAAGTGGACCCTATTCTTCTTCATAAACGCTTGGGCCATCTGTCTACTCTAGTTTTGTCGTCTCTTATTCCTTCTCCCAGTAGCTCTAAAATTAAACTGTTGCAGTCTTGTGAGATTTGTTTTCAATCTAAACAAGTTCGTAGTTCTTTTCCAAACATTTCCAATAAAGCTACCAGTGTTTTTGATTTAATTCATTGTGATTTATGGGGACCATACACCCCTTGCTTAGCTACTGGTGCTCATTATTTTCTCACTATTGTGGATGATCATTCTCGAGCCGTTTGGGCTTATTTGATTACTAATAAATCTGAAGTGTCTAGTTGCTTAAAACATTTTTTTGCCATGATTCAGACCCAATTCCATAAAACCATCAAAATTGTTTGTTCTGATAATGGGACTGAATTTGTAAATTAGGATCTTCGGACATATTATGCATCCTTAGGTGTTCTTGTTCAAACATCTTGTGTTGGTACCCCCCAACAAAATGGTCGGGTGGAACATAAACATAGACACATTTTAAACGTCGCCCGATCACTCATGTTTCAAGCCCATTTACCAATTGAATTTTGGGGGGAATGTGTTCGTACAGCTGTATATCTAATTAACCGGACTCCCAACAAACTCCTCGGTGGAAAATCCCCTTTTGAGCTACTCAATAACAAAGCACCTGATCTTAGTCATCTCAAAATTTTTGGGTGTTTGTGTTTTGTTCGTGTGAAAACTGCTAACAAATTTTCTCCTCGCAGCACCAAGTGTATGTTTGTTGGGTACCCCTCCGGCACTAAAGGTTGGCGTGTGTATGACCTTGATTCTCACCGTTTTTTTCACACTCGGGACGTGGCTTTTGACGAGAGCCAATTCCCGTTTGCCATAAAACACACACCGGCCGAACCTACCACCTCCACTCCACTGGCCGACTTTCCCGAAATACCCCCGCCCGATCCCCCTCTGGTAACGCCGGCCAATCTTTCGGCGGCAAGTACTCCGGTCGCAGACACCGCTGAACCGGGGACAGAGGGCGACCAGCCATCCGTCAACCCCTCTCCTTCCCAAACAGCTGCTGTTCCCCTTTTTCGTCCCCAACGACAGCGTCGTCTGCCTTCCCACCTTAGTGATTATATCGTTAATTCTGTTCAATCTCATGTCCCGTTGCGTTCATCTCCTCCCCGGTCTTCATCTTCAAGTACGCGCTATCCTATTACCAACTTTGTTTGTTATAATAAATTGCATGACAGGTACCGTGGTTTTCTTGGGGCTATCAGTCCGCACTTTGTTCCTACAAATTATTCTGAAGCAGCTCCTCATGCCACTTGGCGGGCTGCTATGCAAACAGAACTTCAGGCTCTCGAGAATAACCACACTTGGGATATCACTGAGCTACCATCTGACCGGACGGCTTTGGGATGTCAATGGGTTTTTAAAACCAAATTCAATTCTGACGGCTCTAAGGAACGAGACAAAGCACGCCTCGTTGTGCTAGGCAATCATCAGACATTGGGGGTTGATTACACAGATACTTTTGCCCCGGTAGCAAAACTGGGTTCTGTTCGGGTCTTGCTTTCCGTTGCCACGGCCAAGGGCTGGCCAGTGCACCAGCTTGACGTCAACAATGCTTTCCTCCATGGTGATCTGATTGAGGAAGTGTATATGCGTCTGCCACCCGGTTATGCCCACCTTTATCCAGGAAAGGTTTGTCGTCTGCGTAAGTCTCTCTACGGGTTACGACAATCACCCCGCAATTGGTTTGGCAAACTTACCTGTGCCCTTCGCTGATACGGCTTCCGTTAGGCCCATGCTGATCATACTCTGTTTATTCACCGCTGCGGTACTGATATTTTGGTTGTCTTGGTTTACGTTGATGACATTTTGGTTGCAGGTAATAACCCCACCTTGTGTACGTCTTTCAAGTCCTATTTGAACAGGTGTTTTCGGCTCAAGGATTTTGGGCCCTTATCTTATTTTTTGGGCATTGAGTGTGCTCGGTCATCAGCGGGAATTGTTCTGTGCCAACGTAAATATGCGTTGGATATTCTTCATGAGGCCGGTTTATTGGGGTGTATGTAACGCCCAAAACATACCCTAGAATTATTAATAAATAAATAATAAATTAATCAAATTTGTTTTGATTAAAAATAATTTATTGTTAGACTTTGGGCCGAAAAAATATGTGTTTGATATCCAATATCTTAATCTCGATAAATCTCATAGAAATAAATCCAATATGTTGACTAATTGTGTAATCTTGGTTAGGAACCTGAGTACAAACCCAAAATCAGTAATAAATGAATAATGTGTTTATGATGTAAACTTTAAAATGATTTATTGAAATAAATCATGAGAATAAATAAAATGAATTTAGTATGAGTACCTTTTTAAGTAAAGGTCAAATAAATCAATTTTGACTTTGTCAAAGTCAACCACCCAAAAATATGATGTCAGAAAAAGTATTACAAATAATTATGAAAAATATATCATTGGATAGAGCTCGACTGTCTGATCGCAACGGTGCAAACAGATTTCAATTTGGAGAAAGTAGGACCAAAAAGTGTACCCCGACTTGAACCAAAATAGGTCCCAATCAGGGAACTGTTTAGACAGCGCCTCCTCCCCCACTACGCCGATCGCAGAATTGTGGAGTCACCATAGCTGTTTTCTTCTTCTCTCCTTCTCATTATATAAGAGAACCCAACCTTCTCATTTCTTCACCATTCTTCTTCATTCTTCTTCCTAAGTATTCATTAAAGTGTGAGGAGTGTTGTGGTGCTGTCAATTTGGTGTAAAGTCGCTGGAGTTGGGAGAAATACTCGCCGGAAGTTTCGCCGGAAAATTTTCAAAACCTTTGTTTGGCTTCGAGGTAAGCCCGTAGATATATCTAATGACTAGAATGTTCATATAGGTCGTTTCTACGTTCATAAATGGTCGTTTGGTTGAGTTTTGTGTTTGACATGCTTGAAGAACTAAGAATCATAAACCATGAAATTGATGTTAAAATTATGAATTAATGATGCTAAAATGATCCATGAACCTTGGAGAACATTTTTATATACTTTAATTGATGTTTGGTGAGTAAAAGTGACATTTCCGCAAGTTGGCTCGAGGTAGAAGACGATGGATAATCGATTATCAACTTGAAAATAGATTCTTCATCGTTCTGCAGATTTTTTGAACAAAGCTGAGCAACAGTCGATTATCAGAATGTGATAATCGACTGTCAGCCCTCTCTGAAGTTTGATAATCGATTATCAGACCATTCTGAACATCAGACAGTAGATTATCAGAAGTGACAGTAGACTGTCTCCCTACACTATTGAAGAAAATGAAGCTAATAGTTAATAATTGGATTTCCTATCATATATTAATCAATTATTGTTTAGAAAACATGATTTTTGAACTATGAAATCCTATTTTTGATACCAATTAATTATGCACAATATAAATATGATTTTGTATAATAAAAATGATGTTTTTGGCATATAAAATACTATGTGATGCATGACGGTAAGTTCGGGTGTTAACACTCGAGACTAGGCCGCTATTTGTTATCAAATGTTATGTTGATTGATGATTATGATGAATGATTATTATGATGATTATGACTTAATGAAACTACTGATTAAAATGATTATTGAATATTAAATTATGAATTGAAATGAATATGTTGATGATTATGAAATGATTTGAATTCTAAGGATATCTAGAAGAACTCTAAGATATACCTAAGTTGACGTTGGTTTCTAAGACTATCTAGAAGACGTCTAAGATGACTTAGAAATAGGCCTTGCGGGTATAATTATGAATATTCGGTGGCCTGGGTTAAAACGTACGTACGGGATCCATAACCAAACTAGAGGAACTCGTTTGGGGATGCCACCCAACCCGATAGTTAGTATCCTACTGTTCAGTTTTCTGGATTTGTACCTTAAGCAAAGGCTAGTTTAAGAGTTGGTAAATCAATCGGAATATATGTACCTTAAACTAATGACCTAGCTTAAGAGTTGGATAGAAGTACCTTAAACTAGAACTAGTTTAAGAGTTGGTAAACATCAAATAAATTGGCCTTAGACTAAGAATAGTTTAAGGATATTATTGAATGAGGATGTTGAATGTTGAATATGAATATTGAATGACGAATGTTGAATATTGATTATTGTATATTTGAACTGAATACTCTGTGCATGATATCAAATGATTTGATTATGAATTTGGATTCAATTTATAAGGATGTTCGACGCATTAGATATGCTTACTCAGCTTCACCGCTGAGCGTGTAGTATGTTTTATTTGCTACACGCAGGTTAATAGAAAGAATGATGTGACATGATTCTGAAGGCAGACGGAGGCGAGACTGTCGGAATGGATGTGATGGTTTTGAATTAAAGAACATAAATAAATTATGCTTGTAATTATGATTTGTTAAGCTTCCGCAATATTGAAAACTTCGCATTGTATATGTTATGAAAAATAATATCGTGATAAATAAAAGTGTTTGAAAAGTTTTAATTTTACGATTACCAAGTTAATACTTTAGTCCGAAAGGGGCTGCAGACCTGGACGGATTAGGGTGTTACAGTGTAAGCCGGCAGACACTCCTATCACGCCGAACCATGGTCTAGCTCGTTCCACTAGCGCGGAGCTACGGGATCCGGGTCAATATAGACGCCTTGTGGGTCGCTTGATCTATCTCACTATTACTCGGCCAAATCTCTCCTATTCGGTTCATGTTCTATCTCAGTTTATGCATGCCCCACGCCTTGCTCATATGGATGCGGCCAAGCGTGTACTTCGCTATTTGAAAGGTCATCCAGGACAGGGAATTCTTCTGCGTAGTGATAGTTCTCTTCAGCTATCCGCTTATTGTGACTCCGACTGGGTTTCTTGTCCTCTTACTCGCAGGTCTGTTAGTGGTTATTTTATTGACTTGGGTGGTTCCCCCGTTTCCTGGAAAACAAAGAAACAAACTACTGTGTCGCATTCCTCAGCCAAAGCCGAATATTGTGCTATGGCCAACGCTTGTGCCGAGGTCCGGTGGATTCGGGGTCTTCTTGGTGCGCTTGGTGTTACTCCACCAACAACGCTCCGCTTATTTTGTGATAATAAATCTTATTTGTTTATAGCTGCTAATCCTGTTTTTCATGAGCGCATGAAGCATATTGACATTGATTGCCACATCGTCCGGGAGTGTGTTCAACGCAGAGAGCTCACCACAGCTTATGTGCCTACTCGCTTGCAGTTAGCTGATCTGTTCACCAAAGCTTTGAACAGACCTCTCTTTTCTTTCTTACTCTCCAAGTTGGGCATTTGTGATCTCCATGCTCCAACTTGAGGGGGAGTGTTAGCATATATAGTTTTATTTACTTATTTGTATATTATTTCCATGTATGTATCTTTCCTTGTATGTAATCGGGCCTGGCCCAACGAGCCTAAATCCTACTTGTATTATTTATACGTTGTGCATATTCAATGGAAAAGCATTCAGTCTTTTACGAAATTCTACACATTTAGAATATTTTATATGCATTTTATACCAAAACTAAAACCCGTTTGGGGCAGCACAAATCCCGTTTTGGGCCGCACAAATCTCGTTCGTAACCAGTTAAAAAAAGATCGGACGCCATTGAGCCAAAAAAGTGCAATAATTGGCTAGTTAAAAATAAAAGAATATATTAAAAAACAAATGAATAAAAATATTGTTTGAGCACCCGAGTTAATATCCTCGGAATACTTCGTTTATTTAGGTCTTGGGCTATCTGGAATGGGCTTGAGGTAGCCTGGTTGAGACTTGCTACACTGGTCATTTCAAACAATGAAAATTAAATATTGAATAAAAGCAAGAAATACAAGATTCCAAATTTTGGATAAGGAAATAATTTTCATGAGCTTTTCTTTACTTGATGGTTTCTTAGGATTTCTAACCCCTTTTGTTGCTCTATACATTTCTTTTAAATTGATCTTAATGACCTTAGTTAATTCAAAGTTTTTGACATTAAATAAAAGTAATTTCTACTTAGTTTTGAAGTGAAAATGTTGTTTTAAAATTTAAAGTAGCAAATTGTTTTTTAAAATCTTTATTCTATTTGGTACATGATTAATTTTACGTTAATGTTTCATTCATCAACTTAGATAGAGAGACTGTTTGAGCTTTAGTTTCAACAAAATAGAAAATATTGATTGTCAATATCTTGTTTGCATGAGGGCATGCAGGAGTCTAAGTGTGGGGGTATTTTTTTTTTGAAACAAAAAAGGGAATTTTATTGATTCATCAATGGGAGAAGAAAATTTGGGGGAACAATGTCCCAAACAACAAAATGAGTATCACACCGTCTTGCCAAAACATGAGCTAAATTATTACAAGAACGACAAACAAAATTAATAGAAATGAAATCAAACTCAACTAAAATAGCCCTACAACCATCAATGGTGCCCCCAAAGTATGAAGGAATGTCGGGACTTACCTCTTGACAAAGCAACTGCACCACTGTAAGACAATCCGAAAAGAGCTCGACCTCACGCACACCACGCCGTCTTAGCCACAAAAGTACTTCACGACATGCCAAAGCTTCCGCCACCAATGGATCTTGAACACAACAAAGAGGTCCGTTACACGCTGCCTGAAATTGGCCCTCGGGACTAAGTAGAATTCCACCAAAGCCAACACGTCCAGTCTGCGGGAAAAGGCTTGCATCCACAAAACACTGCAACACACCTGGCCGACGAACGTGTGGGGGTATTTGTTGAGTCACAAAATATCATATTTTATTCCCTCATTTTTTAGTACATTTAGAATATTTTATATGCATTTTATACCAAAAGTTTTATGTTTTCTCTTATTTAGCATTTTAGTCTATTGTTTACATTTTATACGATATACAATAAATGCATGATATTGACATATTTATATTTTGCAAATATTTTGAAGCAATAATTTCCTTGACATACATTTTTATATATTTTGGAGTCCAATATAAAGTCAAGGAGGAAAATAATGAAGTTGGACTTTTGTAATTTAATGACTTTGAATGAAGATTGGGTCAAGCCCAAACTTGACCCAAATGAAGTCGATCTTCCTAATAAACAATGGAAGAGAAATAAAAAGAAATAAAAGAAAGAAAGAAAATCGGAAGGAGAACAACTCAAAGACGCAGGCGCAAGAAACGGAAACAGCGAAGTCTCCTTCTCCGGCTCCAACGCAAAGAAATCAAGCCTGATTCAATTCAATCTCTTCATGCTACAATTATAAAAGGAAGCTATTGCAGAAAGAAACGGGGAGTGATCGCAGAGCGAAAAATAGAGAAGAGCTGACCTAGGGTTCCGACCCTAGGTCCGGCGATGACAATTCCAGCGAGGACACACGACGGCGACGAAGATTTCCAGCTGCGATGCAGCTCCGTCTCTGGCTTCTGGACTCTGGCTCAGCTGGCAGTGAACGGACGAAGAGGAACACGGGAGCAATTTCGTTCTTAAAAATTTCATTCTTTTTAATTTCATTTTATTTTAAGTAGGATTCAGATTTATTCATTTCCAATTGATGAATTTGAAAATCCAATATTTTTATTTTCAATTCTTGTTTTTGTGTTGAATGTTTAAGTTATATTATAACTGTTGAATTGTTTGTGTGTTGATGTTGAATCTCTCCAGATTTGAGTTGTTGATTAATTATTATCTCTGAAATTGTAAAACCTTTTTAGGCCAAATTGTTTCATGAGGAATGCTGAATCTTTGGTTTGTTCTTTCTTGTTGAATTAATTTGTCTTTGAAGATATTTTAGCTTTTATGCTACTATTGATTTTTAAACTCAAAAAGGTGTTTGAGAACTATTTTTCATTTTTGCTTCGATTAGATTCGATTAGGAGTGCACGCCTAAAATCTAATTCCAAATTGACAGTTTTGAGATCATGAGTACGTTCATAGCTGAGATCTCAAAACACAAGTGTCACCTGATTAATACTTAATAGGCTTCCACCCAAGTTTTATTAATTTGAGTTTTCAAATTAACTGTGTTAAATAGATATAGTCTGCTGCATTGTTGTTAAGTGATGTTTTCCAAATAATTTAATGCTCTCTTTTTAGCTAAATCTAGGGGCAGGTCCTTGGGTTGTTAAGAATAATAGGCTCTAAATTAGGGAAGGACTTGACATAGGCTAGATTAGATAAAATACGAAAGAACCGCGGGTGTATCTCTTCTTCAACTTAACCCTGAGAGTTTAAACCAATTGTTTAATTTCAGAATCAAGGCATAACTAATTAGCGAATCAGATTTGGTCAGTTTATTTCCTATTAAAAAGTATAAGTATTTTCAAAACTGTTTAAGTTAATTTTTATTGTGTAAATTTTTATAAAGTTTAAATGTGTGTTGTTTTGTGTTTGTTTGCTCCCTAAATGTTACTTCCGAGTTTCGAGCTTGTTGTTGTGGTTCTATGCTCTTATTTGTTAGAGTATTTGTTATCTTTATTTTATTTGCATTTTTTATCATTTTAGATTATCTTTCAAACCCTCACATAGCTTTTAGTTTTAGTTGTTTTTACTTAATAAAAGTGAAAAAGTAAGCTGATTTTCATATCCTAAAAAATATCTTTTCTCGTGGGATCAACTCTTACTTGCCCTATCCATGTGTTTTAATTAATACTAATTCATAAAGAGAGATTTAAGTTAAGGAAAATAATAAATTAATTTGTAGGTGCTACGACACGCCTAACAACTACCCTTCAAGCATCTGACGTGGTCCAAGTCCCTGGCATTCCTCTCACGTGCCTTCGCCAGTCGGAAGAGTGGCTTATCCCCGCCTTGCTCCTCTATATCCCAGTAAAGGCGATAAAAAGCTGCATTCTTTGCCCTCATCACCTCTAGCTTAGCTTCCTTACGCGCAGTCTTGTACTCTGCTAGCAGAGCCGCTCTAGCCTCATCATCACTACACTCCACGTACCTCAAATACGCCACCTTCTTGGCTTCCACCTAACGCTGAACCATATTGCTCCACCACCAGTCACCTTCATGTCTACTACGAGTACCATGGCTCACGCCTAGCACTTCCCTGGCGGCTTTCCGAATACTGTAAGCGGTCCGCTCCCACGTGTGGGTGGCTCCCCTTAGGACTCCAAAGCACCTTTCTCTAGCAAATGCGCGATTAACTTTGTGATTTTCTACCCACGCAAATTCCTCCACCACATTCTTGTTGTGTCACCTAAAGTTCGTCTTTGCCTTACCCACCTAACTTTGACGTCCATCACCAACAGCTTGTGTTGGGTGGTAACGTTCTCGCTGGAGATAACCTTAGCGTCCTCGCCAGGGCCGGCCCTGGGGTGAGACGAGCAGTCCGGCCGGGCTGGGCCCAAAAATCAAGGGGCCCAATTTTTTTTAAAGATATATATATATATGT
The DNA here is from genome assembly GCA_003260385.1 of Cuscuta australis. NCBI lineage: Eukaryota > Viridiplantae > Streptophyta > Magnoliopsida > Solanales > Convolvulaceae > Cuscuta > Cuscuta australis. The sequence continues at coordinate 134,300 of NQVE01000077.1, read as the reverse complement.
GTGTGTGTGTGTGTGTGTATATATATATATACATATATAAATATATATATATATATATATATATATATATATATATATATATATATATATATATATATATATATATATATATATATATATATATATATATATATATATATATATATATATATACATATATATATACATGTACAATTGGCGGATGGAAGAACATCAGCGGGAAGAAGAGGAAGACGGTGATCCACAACACAATCATGTGGAGGTTGAGGAAGAATTTTAGGTGAGGAAAGAAGCGGTTAAAGATGGGCCTGATCAAGGATGATGAAAATTTGAATCCTGAGCATCCTCATCCCTTTTCTGTTTACATTAGCAGGATATGTCTTTTTTTTCTTTTGACCTCTGAGGCTACGATCTAGTCCTCCTCAGACGTGTACTGATATTGTCATTTTTTTAATAAAAGTTCTTCTTTTATATATATATATATATATATATATATATATACATACATATATATATATACATATACATACATACATACATACATACATACATACATACATATATACATATACATATATATATATATATATATATATATATATATATATATATATATATATATATATATATATATATATATATATATATATATATATATATATAATATATATATATATATATATATATATATATATATATATATATATATATATATATATATATATATATATATATAAGTTCTGGTGAGAATGAGAACTTGTGAAAGAAATAAGAATGAATCTTGTGCATTAGATCATGAGATCCAAGGGCTAGAAATGCATCAAAAATAGATGCACCAAAATGGACTAAAAATGCAGCATGTCAAAACGCATCAAATGCTTCAGATAATGTAGCATCTCAAAACCTGAATGTTGGATGCAATCTGAGCCTTACGATGCACAAGATCTGATGATTTAGATTCATTCTTATTTCTTTCACCAAGCTTCATTCTCACGCAAACTGCACCACACAGATTTTATATATATATATATATATATATATATATATATATATATATATATATATATATATATATATATATATATATATATATATTGTTAATCGGTTTAGTCGTTGTGCCCACGCCTTAGAGGGGGGTGAATAAGGCGTTTAAAATCTTTTCGGAGTTTGATAAAAACGGTGTTGGCAAATGCGGAAGCAATATATAAAATGCAGAAATAAAAGCGTAAATGAAATGCACACCGATTTTATACTGGTTCGGGAAACCCCTACTCCAGTACCTCAAGTCTCCTCCTCAAGGATTTCCGAATCCACTAAGTCCCGGCCTCTTGAACTCCGTCAAAGCACCGCACTAGTTTTGGCAAACAACCCTTGCCAATAGGATTCACTCCGAGATTTTACAACGGCTATCTCGAACCGTTTACAATGAAGATTTAACGGCTATCTTCTACCGTTCCCCCAAGGATTTCAAAGGCTATCCTTGAACCTTTACCCAAGGATTTAAACGGCTATCCTCGACCGATACAATATGAGAATTTAACGGCTATTCTCGACCGTATAAAGAAGTGTTTGAAAAACACAAAAGAGGATTCTACACAACGGCTAGAATATAAAAATGAAGAACAAAACATAGCCGGTGTAGAAGGAGATTATACTCTCTCAAAAATACAATACAAACTTATGAATATGAGAGTATATAACTAGAAACACAAGCTCAAAGTGTGTGTATAAAAATCAGGGATTTAAGGCTCTTGAAATAGACAAAATATTGAAAATAATTAATTAAAGAATGAACACACTTAGAATATAAAGGGAGGATGTTTAGAGCTTTGTTTCTTTTAGAAATATGAAGGATTGGGCTTGTATTTATAGTGGAAGATGTTAATTAGCCGTTGGGAGGTGATTAGGGTTGATTTAATTCAAAATCGCAAATCAGGAACAGTACTCCAACGGATCCGGTCGGCAGGTGCCGTCCACACGGTAGCATGGTACCGTGCGTACGGTAGGGGGTACCGTGAGTGGCGGTACCTCGGTACCGTGTAGCACAAAATCTCCATTCGTTTCTGGCGGCACCTGGTTAGGACAGGTGTGGCCATCCGTTCCGGCCTACCGTACAGTACCTAGGTACCGTTACACGGTATGGGGGTACCGTGTAGGCGGTATACCCTACCGTGTGGCGTACCGCTAGGGGTACCGTGACTCTGTTCTGATTTTTCCAAAATTCCCTTAATCCTTCGTGTTTGAGTTTAAAACCTTTTAGATATTTGAAAGTGTTTATGTGATGGTTTTAAACATATTCTACGCTAGTTTTAGTGTTTCGACTTCATTCTTGAGTACCGAATCTTAATGGATTCTTGTTTTCCTGAAACACTTAAACAAACGTTAAGCTCTTATATTGTTTGTTAACATCAAAACATGAGACTTAGCAAACCAAGGCTAACAATCTCCCCCTTTTTGATGTTGACAAACAATATACTTCAAAGTGAGTTAGGCGGGAGTAAAATAATGAAGCAAGCAAGCTCCCCCTAAGAATAAGCATATTTAAAATACTCACTTTGAACTTTTTCTTGTGTTTATTAAAAGTATAAGTTTGATGCAAATAGTTTCACAAGAATGCACTCAAGTCAAGTTGCATATGCACCACTTTGAATTATACATCTTCTCCCCCTTTTGTCAAAATCAAAAAGGGTATTTTGAAAATTTTAACTATGTATAACTTCTTGAAACCCTCCCCCTATCAAAATGAATTTTTTAGGAAAAATGATAGTTTTGAGATCATTGGGCAAAAGGTGCATTTACAACGAAACTCCATCTAAAAATGAAAACTCCCCTAAAATGATGCAAGTTTAAAAACTTTATTTTTTTCACGGGTTTTTAGGGATTATTTTCTAAAAAGCATGATTTAAAGATGAATTCAAAAAAAATATTTAATCATGCAAACCAAGGCTAAAGCAAATAAAAGCACGTATGAGATAAGGTTTTATTTTTGAAAATAATTAAAACAAAACAAAATATCTTATCCCAATAAGTGAGAAGAATTTGCCTTGGTTTATGCCGCTCTTTTTTCGGCTTTGAATATACTTCTTTCCTCTTCACATACTTCTTGCATTTGAGGAAATCCGTATATTTCATTCTCATCGCCTTCTCTTCATCTTCCTCGTCATTTGACTCTTCCGAGGAGCTCGAGTCATTTGAATCACTTGACTCGCTTGATTCTTCACTTGACGAGTCTTTGGAAGCTTTGAAGGCGTTGGTAAGCTTGGGATTTTCACGCATTTCTTCCTCTTTGATCTTTCTCAACAAAAGTTCGTGAGAATACAAGGAAGACCAAATGTGGGCGGTTTCGGCCTTATCACATTTGGGTAATAAATCCACTATACTACTATGCCATTCTTTAGGTAAAGAAAATAGAATTTTCGTGTTAAGCTCGGAAGTAGTATACGTTTTACCCAACTTACCCAATTTGTTGACAATCTCGTTGAACCTCTTGTTCATGTCTTGGATTGTCTTACATGACCCTGATTAGATTTGTCATGTTCAGATGAGAAGGAATATAAGATACTTCTCCTTCTTTGACTGCAATAGGGAGCTGTGGTATTGAAGATGGACTGTGTTGTTGGAGAATTACTTCCATCTTGCGGTTTCCAGAATTTGCGCCAATAAGTCTGAACAACTTGTATGCTTCCTTTTGATTGTCAATGATCACCTTAAAGTAGTCTTTGGTCACTACCTGATTTGCAGAAGCTACTGCTAGGGCTGATCTGATGTCCATTTGGAGAAGGGACATCTGTTTTTGGAGACTAACTGTGACACTCGCTATTTGCTCTTTGACTTTGTTGATCTCTTTGAGTTGAAGTTGACTGTCAGAGGCATATATTTCCATCGTGTTGCTCACAATTCCACTCAATAGAGAGATAATCTCCAGAGTCTTGTGCACTGATTTGCTTATTACTTTGAGATCTGCGCTGTGTTTTCCTTCAGATTTCTCTATGAGCTGGGTGTACCTGACTTCCATTTGCTCTATCTCTTGCCTAAAGGAGGCATGTTGAGATGCTAGGGCTGATTCAATCAGCCTTTGGACCTTCTTTGTCCAGATTTCCGGTATCTCATCCGGAAGTGTAGGGGTGGAAGAGCTATGGAAATGAAAATTGGTTACCTGATGAGAGGATGGTGTTCTTTGGAAGAGTTGCATAGGAAGAGATTCAGCATCTTCTTGTACATCTTCTTCATCAGTAACCTTCAGTGTTCTTTCAGACTCTCCTTCTGCTTCATCAAGCGCAAAATTTGATATATCCCTAGAGAGGGAGTCTCTTTCTTCAGCTGCATTCTGTTCTTCAAAAATGGCTACTGGAGTTTGAGAGACCTCTAGTTCTGCCATTTGAGTTTCCTTTTCAGCTGCTCCAGAATTGTTTTGTGCTTCAACAGCTTGCTCCATTGTTTCTGGAAGAGCTAACTGTTCCGGAATTTCTGCTGACTTCTCCGGGATCTCAATTTCAGTAGGATTGGAGATCTCACAAGGAGTGGTGAGAATCTCCAAAACTTGAGATTGGATTAATTGCTGAAATTCTTCTTCTTCTGCTGTTTTCTGGTTCTGTTCTTGTGGGGGAGAGGTTGCCTTCTCTTCTACAACTTCAGTTAGAACCATTTCAGAAACATGTGAGGTTTCCGGAAGTGTTTGGAAATCTTCAGCTGCTGCTTCCAAAACACCTTGTGCTTCAGAAGTGAAAACCACTTGATCTTCTGTGTCTTTTGAGAAGACTGACTTGAAGACTGCAGGATCTTCATCATCTGCTTCAAAGTCTGAAACTGGTGTGTTGGCCAGGTATTCCAGATGCAAGTCTTCAGGATTCCTTTTCCATACCCAGTAGTCATCCAAAATTTGTTCACATTTGTGGTTGACTGGTATTTCTAAGCAGTTCTTGATGATCTTCTCATTCTTCAGTTGTTGGTCCCAATTCAACAGTTGCTCTGCTGAATTTCCAACTTTCCAGGCTTTCCAATCATAGTAGAGCTGCCAGAATTGGTTATCTGCATCATCTATTTGAGGTTGAGGTGATGAGGTTGGAAGGCTTTGGACTTGAGGAATTTCTTCTTCAAGTTGTTGAGGGCTCCGGTTTTGAGCAGAGGTTTCCTCAGCAGGTTCCTTCTCCTTCAACTTATCCGGATTGACATTTCCAGATGTTGATGGAGAGTTGATCTTCCTCTTCTTCTTCCTTTGAAGTTCTCCATGGTCAGAGACTTCTTCTTCCTCTTCCAAATAGATCAAAGCAAGGTTCTGTGGTGTTTCAACACTTGGAGAGGGAGACACCTCATGCTTTCTCTTGGCAGTCTTTGCGAAATGGATGAGTGGAACATTGTCTGATGAGCTTTCTTCTGCAGTGGCACTAGCACTAGCTCTGTTTTCTCCTTTGGAGGATAAGTAGTATAGCCAGTATCTGGCTTCATACTTTTTCCCTTTAACTGCAGCGCCCATAGATTCCAAAATATGTCCAATATACAGACCTTGACAGAGATACTTCTGATTGTGCTTTCCTAGATGTTTTGAAATGGATTTGAAAAAGTGTGCAGCCCAGTTTACCTTAGTTTTGGTAATGAGAGAGTTGATGATGAAGGCTCTCTCCTGGGTGATGTCATCGGCATGACCTCCACTTCCACACTCGAGGCAAGTGATGACCAGTTCCAAAACCAACTTGTAATCGTTGTTTAGATCTGCTTTCTTCGCTGGGCCAGAAGGAACTTGCCCAGAGATTCCAATGATGTTCCAGTCCAGATTTTTGACTGAAAATTTCCCAACTTCAACTCCAGATTTGGGAAGGCGAAGCTTTTCTCCCAATTTCTTTTGCGAAAGCTTCACTTTTGTACCTCCAGCAGTGGACTTGATGACTGGAAACGTCCTCTGTGGGTTCTTCTTTGAATGAGCAGTTTTGACCTCTCCATTTCTGTAGAATTCAAGAACTTCTTCCTCGAATTTGAGGCGAATCTCCATTTGAAGAAATTCGGAGAGTTCTTGAGCGGCTATCATTTTCAGATAGCTTTGAAAGAATGTCGGTGATGAGCACTTGGCTTCTAACTTCTGGAAGTGGACATTTGCACCGACAACCTTCATTTTCTCAGAAATTTGAGTGAGAATTTGAGAGAGAAAGGTCTAGGGTTCTTGCGAGTTCTTTGAGAGTTTTTCGCGAAGAAGACGACGAAAAATTTTGAGTGGGCGGTTGAGATTTGAGTGGTGGCGATTGGGTTTAATTTAGGCGATTTTGCGGTTAGTGGCGATTGGGTTTTTGACTATTCCCAAGGCCACATGCCTACCCAATATATTGACAGACGTGGAAAGTAGTTCGCCACGTGTACCGCACTCAGTCTAATTGAATTAGACCAATTTTGTGAAGCAAATCGGAAAACTTGGCTTCACTTAGTGGTTTTGTGAAGATATCCGCCAGTTGTTCTTCAGTTGAGATGTACTCAATTTTGATATCTTTCTTTTCCACATGATCTCTGATGAAGTGATGCTTGACATCAATGTGCTTAGTGCGAGAATGATGCACTGGGTTTTGAGAGATGGCTATGGCACTTTGATTGTCACAAAAGATTGTCACTTCCTTTGTCTTGGCTCCATAGTCCAGTAGTTGTTGCTTTAGCCACAAAATTTGAGCACAACAACTACTAGCTGCAATGTACTCTGCTTCTGCTGTTGATGTAGAAATGGACTTTTGTTTCTTACTGAACCAAGAAACAAGATTTCCACCAATGAATTGACAAGTACCAGATGTACTTTTCCGGTCAACTTTGCATCCGGCAAAGTCAGAATCTGAGTATCTCACTAACTCAAATGAATTGCTCTTAGCATACCACAAACCCATGTTCTGATTTCCTTTGAGGTATCTAAGAATCCTTTTAGCTGCTATCAGATGACTTTCCTTTGGCTTTGACTGGAATCTGGCACAAACACCTACTGCATATGAGATATCCGGACGGCTTGCAGTAAGGTAAAGTAGAGATCCGACAATTCCTCTGTAGAGAGTTTGATCTACATCCTTTCCATCTACATCCATATCAAGCTTGGTGGATGTTTTCATGGGGACAGAAACGGATGATTTCTGATCAACTTTGAACTTCTTGATAAGATCCCTTATATACTTGGCTTGATTGATGAGAGTGCCTTCACTTCTCTATTTGATTTGAAGGCCAAGGAAGTAGTTGAGTTCCCCCATCATGCTCATCTTAAATTTTCCTTGCATGAGGGTTGAGAACTTGGTGCATAGATCTTCCTTAGTTGAGCCAAATATGATGTCGTCTACATAGATCTGAACTAATAGGAGATCTTCTCCATCTTGTAGTTTGAACAATGTCTTGTCAATTGCTCCTTTGGTAAATCCATTGTCTATAAGAAATTGAGACAATGTATCATACCAAGCTCTTGGTGCTTGTTTGAGTCCATACAGCGCCTTTTTGAGTCTATACACTTGATCTCTCTTAGTGTGTAACTCAAATCGTGGAGGTTGTTCCACATACACTTCTTCCTCTAGGTTTCCGTTGAGAAATGCGCTTTTGATGTCCATTTGATAGACCTTGAAGTCCTTATGAGCAGCAAAGGCTAGAAACAACCTTATAGCTTCAAGTCTAGCAACTGGAGCGAAGGTTTCATCAAAATCTATAACTTCTTCTTGACAATATCCTTTTGCAACTAACCGGGCCTTGTTTCTGACAACAACGCCGTTTTCATCCATCTTGTTCCGGAAGACCCACTTTGTCCCAATGACATGTTGATGAGTAGGTCTGGGAACAAGTTTCCAGACATCATTTCTGGAAAACTGGTTGAGTTCTTCTTGCATTGCATTGATCCAATCAGAATCAGCTAGAGCTTCTTCAATATTCTTTGGTTCTACTTGTGAGATGAAACAAGCAAGCATAGCTTCTAGATTCTGTTGGGCACTCCTTGTGCGAACACCAGATTGAATATCTCCGATGATCTGTTGAGGAGGATGATCCCTTAACCAACGAAGATTGTGTTGATTGGGATTGACTGGTTGATTTAGTTCAGCTTCTGGTTGAAGAACAGAAGTTGTTGGTGTTTCCGGATGGATTGGCACTGGGTTGCCATTTCCGGAATTGTCGCCGTTTGAGAGATCCGGAATATTGGAAGGCTGGCCAAAATTTCCGGAGGGCTCAGCACTGTCTAAGTCCGGATTTCTCTGTGAAGTCTTCAGAGGCAGACTTCTGAATGGAATGAACTCCGTGGGCTTCATTCTATCTCCTTCATTGACTTCTTCATCCTTGTCTGATAGATCCAGTACCTCATGATCATGCTTTGATGGCTTGTCAACCACATGTTTTTCATCAAAAATGACATGTATTGACTCTTCAGTGATCATGGTTCTTTTGTTGAAGACTCTGAATGCCTTGCTCACAATGGAATATCCTAGGAAGATGGCCTCATCTGATTTCTCATCAAAAGTGTTCAGATGATTCTTCCCGTTGTTTAACACAAAGCACTTGCTCCCAAAAATATGGAAATATGATATATTAGGCTTTCTCCCGTTCCACAGTTCATAGGGAGTTTTGTTGTGCCTTTTATAAATCATACTCCTATTTTGAGTGTAGCAGGCTGTGTTAACAGCTTCAGCCCAGAACCTCTTTGGTAAGGAAGCTTCTGCTAGCATGGTTCTCACTGCTTCCTTTAGGGTTCTGTTCCTTCTTTCAGCTACACCATTCTGTTGAGGTGTCCTTGCTGCGGATGTCTGATGAAGAATTCCGTTTTCTTCACAGTAGTGAATGATGATTTCATTCAGGAATTATGTGCCTTTGTCAGATCTGATCTTCTGCATGGTCTGACTTGCTTGGTTTTGAATCAGCTTCATGCAGTTGGTGAGTTTCCCTTGAGTCTCCTTCTTGCTGTTGAGGTAGATTGTCCACGTGTATCTTGAGTAATCATCAACTACCACCAGGACATATTTCTTTCCACTTAGACTTATTGGTGTAACAGGGCCAAATAAGTCCATGTGAATAAGACTTAATATCCTTGTAGTTGAGGGTGCCGATTTTGCCTTGAAGGTGGACTTGACTTGCTTTCCTTTTTGGCAAGCATCACAAATACTTTCCTTTCTGAATGCAGCTTTGGGAAGACCTTCTACTAACTCTTCTTTGGACAGCTTGTTGAGGGTTTTGAAGTTGAGATGACTCAACCTCTTATGCCAAAGCCATAGAAGGTTAGTGTCACCTTTGCTGATTAGACATGCTTCCTTGACATCGCTCCATATCACTTCATAGATGTTTCTGATTCTCTTCCCAGTGAGAATGACTTCATTTGTGGAGATGTTCTTGAGAGATGCCATGTCCTTGCAGAATTCCAAGGAGTAACCTTTATCACAAAACTGACTTATGCTAAGAAGGTTATAATTGAGTCCTTCAACATAAGATACAGCTTGGATGGTTAGTCCCTTGTACACCAGATTTCCTAGCCCTTTAGTAAGGCCAAAATCATTGCTTCCTCCAAAAGTAACTCTTGGACCATCATAGGGAATTAGATTGCTCAAAAGGCTCGCATCACCCGTCATGTGTCTTGAACAGCCACTGTCTAAGTACCAGACACCTGGGTACTTAGCGGCTTCCTGTATTAGGAGGAGGAAGATTTTGGTACCCAATTCAGTTTGGGTCCGGAATAGTTAATGGTGTGTGTCCCTACATCAAGTTTGAAGTTGCAGGGAATTTTCCTTGCAGCTCTAAACTTGTTGGGATTGTAATCATAATTGTAGGCATAAAACTTCCTACGAGCAGGAGGTGCAATTTCCTGTTTCCTCCTAGCAAACCTAGGTTGATAAGACCTATAGTTTTGTCTAGGTTGTGCACAGTGTGATCTGTGACGGTTGTAAGCATACTTGGGTGGAACAAACAGTTTCTGGGGTGGAGGATGACTATATCCTGGCATAGTTCTCCACTCAGAATTTCTTGGCAAACTCCTGTCTACCCCATAATGAGTATAGCCTTGTGTATAATGGGGGTTAGAAGGTTTTCTTCTGAAATTATTTCCTTTTTGAGGTCTGTCCAGCTTCCTATAGTTCTTAGGAGGGACTACCTTTTTGGGAACTTTTGTTGGTTTCTCCTTTTCCTTCCCTTTCTGCTTATTAGGTTTGGCAGTAGGTTTAGGAGGGATGAAAGTTGTCTTCCCTTTCCTTTTGGAACTAGAGGAGTCAAACCCAAGTCCTTTGCGACCCTTATGTTTGGTCGTTTCAAGCAGCTTGTTCACTGCTTCTTGGGACTTGAGTATCCCTAGCTCTTTGTTAAGGATTTCACCTTTTCAGAGAGAGATTCATTTTCAGTCTTGAGTTGAGTGATCTCATTCAGTTGACTTTTCCGACTTTCAGTCAACTTGAGATTCTCTTCACTCAATAGTTTGTTCTCTTCTGTTAAGGATGTGTGTTTGAGATTTATCTCCTCAAAGTCTTTCATCATCTTTTTGAACTGGTCAAAAAGATTTTCAGAAGTTGATGTGCTATAAAAAGATGAGCAGGAGGTTTGTGAGGTTACCTCTTGATCAACATCATCTTTGGCCATTAGGCAGAGAGTGTCATCTTCTGACATAGTCCACCTATCCTCATGGTTGGACTTCTCAACTCTGCGCTCCATGCAGACGAGGGCTTCTTCATCCGAGCTTGAGCTGGATGACTCGTCACTTTCAGCAGCAACCATTGCTTTCTTTTTCTTCTCGATCCTTTCTCTTTCTCCGTACTTCTCCACTTTTGGGTACGGGCATGCTGACTTCCAGTGGCCAAGCTTCCTGCAGTTATAGCATAAATAAGATTCAGGAGGGGAGTCACTTACCTGTGGCTTTCCCTTGGATGGCCTTCTGATTGAATCAGCCTTCTTGAAGAACTTCTTGAACTTCCGGAATTGTTTGACCATCATGGCAAATTCCTCTTCGTAGTTCTCCATTTTTGAGCTTGACAGCTGGCTGGAGGAAGGTGTGTCACAGTTTCTTGTGCATGTCCCTTCACTTGATGGAATTCTTGAAGTTGTCATCAATGCCGTGGGGAAGGGAGTGACTTGTTCTTCCTTCTTCTTTTTCAGCTCGTGCTCATAGGTTCTGAGTTCATCAAGGAGACCTTGAACAGTGTAGTTTTCCATGTTTCTTCCTTCTTCCATGGTTGTGGCTTTGGTGTACCACACAGTTGGGAGTGATCTCAGCAACCTTACATTCTTTTCTTTGGGAGAAAGAACGTGGTTAAGTGAGGCAAGATCATTCAAGATTTTGTGGAACCTTTCATCCAACATATCAAATGATTCTTCGGGAAGCATTTTGAAGCCTTTGAACTTCTCAAGTAGGACTTCTATCTTCTGCTTTCTCAAGTCCTCTGATCGCTCACATAGCTTCCCAAGACCTTGCCATATCTCCATGGCAGTCTTGAGATGCTTGATTTTGGAGAAGGTGATGGGATCAAGTGTCTTGAAGATGGCTGCTTTGGCGACGTTGTCCAGATTATGCTTTTTACAATCTCTATCATCCCATTTTTCCTTGGGCTTTGGAATGTACTGGATTACATCAGGAGTTGCTGGATTCCTCTCAGGATTCTCCATTTGGATTTTCAAGGGTCCATTCTCAAGCACCATCCACATGCAGTCATGTAGAGCGTAGAGATGTGCTTCCATCTTGATCTTCCAATCATCATAACCTAAGAGAGAAAACTTGGTCAAACTGTGATCCATATTGTTCACCATTATGATCGCTTCTTGTTAATCTAAACGTAGATAGTGAGAAGTTAGCTCCGATACCAATTGGTGGTCCCAAAGTGGTGAAATACAAAGTCTAGAGGGGGGGGGGGGTGAATAGACTTTGTTACAGATTTAAAATCTTTTTCGTTTCTTTTGAAAACGTGAAAATGAGTGTTAATCTAGAGTCCTTGTGAACTTTAGATTGTGTGCGGAATTTGGTGGGTAGAGTGAGCAGTAATCAAGAACTTGGTTTTAACAATATTTCTAAAAAAAATTACATTGAATATTGGGGGGAGACCTAAAGTCCCTATTACATTTTAAATACATCATCATCAAAATCTATAATATTTTTCCCAACATCTACTTTGCTCGACCATGGGCCTTTATTGGGCCTGGAGTCGGGTCTATCAGACCCGATATCCATCACAAGCCCCCTAGTTTTCTGGCGACGTGTCGCTAGAAAACTAATGATGAGCCGCTTTTGGTTTTCATGTCGGATTATAAACGTCGCACTTGAGTGCCTTGGGTCCTTCCTTACAACGGAGATAACCCCTTTTGGACTCTTCTTCTTCTTCCCTCACTGCCGAATCTTGACCCGACCCGAATTCCGACTGCAATTGCCCCCAAATTCTCGTTTCCTTCTCCGAAATGGCCCCCTCTACAGATCCCGCAACCTGGGTCCATGAATCCTCTATCATCAAGGAGGATGAACTTCGAGAAGTGGCCGAACTTCTGGGCAGAGGCTTCCGGGTCCACAATCTCGATGCTGTCGGAGGAATTAGCCTATCTCACAATCCAAACCCCCAGAAGTATATGGTCATGCACTATCACTCTATGGAGAATGGGTTCAGATTACCCCTCCGCGGTTTGGTTCGCGACATCTGCCGCCATTTTGGGTTTGCCCCAGGCCAATTGACTGCAAATGCGCATAAGTATGTTGCGTCCTACATCTTGCGGTACTGTGCCCTGAATAGAACCCCAACACTAGACGAATTCCTCGTCCTTTTCAGCATTGGTGGGCCTTTTCCCTATTACAGCATGTTCCCTCATCCCCAAGCTCCAATTTTTGAGAGGGTTGAGTTAAAAATCAACAAGTGGGCACGCCGCTATTTCGTCATCGAATTCCCAGTCCACAGCCCTATAGATTTTCCGGGTACTGTACGCCGTAGCTCTATCTCCCGAACACCGTTCGCTGCTATACCCCTGGCGGAGGCGGCATACAGTGTCCTGAGAGAGGAAGGGGGTTTGATTCCACATCACTCCCTTCAAGAAGCCAGGCTATACAAGAAGGCGGATTTTTATTACCCTTTCGGCCCTGACCCCATCCCATTTGAAGGGGTATCTTCCCCCGAAAGGTCGAAGGCTCCCCCATTGTGGAATACCATCCAGCCGAGAGCTCTTCCGGGAACCAGGCCCAAGGTAACTCTACTGCTTTGGCTATCTGCAAGCCAGCTGCTGCCCTGGAGGCTGTTCCCATTTCTGCTATTCCTGGGTTGAGGAAGCCTACACCGTCCCAAAAACGGCCACGGGAAGGGGTCACTGATGATGATTTCCTTCCCAAGAAGAATAAGGGTGAGGGTACTCCTGCTTCGCCCAGCCCCCTGGCTGCCTCTTCTGGTACTACCCAGAATACCACTCCTGTTCCTGCATCCGGAGGTTTGGAGTTACCCAACCCGGATAGCTTGGACCGAGAGGCAGATGAACTTCCTAACCAAGCACCACTCAAAAGACCAGCGGTGCAGCCCCAGCCCGTGGTGAACAATACCTCCCAACCAACTGCAGCTACTTCCCAAGGGGTAGATGAAGGAACTGAGCGGTAGACGGAAACGGAGGCTTCCCCAGTAATGGAGGAAGAGGTTGGAGGGGAGAAAGAAACGGAAGCTTCTGCAAAGACGGAGAGAGAGATTGAGAAACAGCAGGAACCGGAGGAGCAGCGTTCCGCTGCAACACCCCCAAGCCTTCAATCTCCCCATGCGGCGCAAGTTCACGCCGCAATCCTACCCTGCCTTCAAGGAAGGTTGGGCAGGGTTCTCTCGCGGTTTGAACTCCCTACAGGCCTCCCACTGGACCATCCAGGAAAACCTGGAGAAGATGAGGGGATCAATGCAGGAACCCCTAATATCCCCAGGCGCGCCCTGACCTGCTTGCCCTCAATGCCTTGCATTCCATGGAGCAGGTACTCTTCTCGTTCAAAAACGTCTTATTTCTTTTGTAGTTATCCCCTTTCTTGACATCTCCTTCTCCCTTCCAGGCCCAACAATCCCTCCTCACCCTGACCGAGGAATACCTGGGTGGAGCATGGGGAAATTATTGGGCCATGGTGGTCCTGAAGGAAAAAGAGATGGCAGCCAGGGCTCTGCAACTGAAAGTTGATTCCCTAGAACAACAAGTCCAAGTTCTTCAAGAAGAGAATGTTAGAATAAAGGCCCAACGCTAGAGGGGGGTGAATAGCGTTTAAAACAAAATCGCAGGAAATTAAAAACAAGAGTGATAAAGTAAAGAGCGTAAGAAGGAGCACACCGAATTTTATCCTGGTTCACCACAACGTGTGGCTAATCCAGCCTTTCGAGAGACTCGCTCGAGTTACACTAACTCCGTTAAGCTTAAAGGTGCTCAACAAACCGATACAACTTGAGAACTCGAGTCACACGAGCCTCAACGCCTTTGCTTGGAGATACCGCACTCCAAGACTTTTCACGAAGGAACGAAAGACTTCCTTCGAGTTTACAACAAGGGAACAACCTCCCTTAAAGTGTATACAAACACTTAAACACTCAAGAATAAAACTCTCACAAAGAGTAGATATGAGTGAACTAGTAAACGCTCAAGAACACGACAATTTCTTCACGAATTGGCTCTCAAATAGCTAAGAAAAATAGGAATGCTTATGCAATGAAAGAGTATTGAAATGTTGAAGAATTGTGTGTAAAATGAGAGGATTTGGGTGCCATTTTATAGCCCAAAATGGGATAAACCCGTTGCTAGAGTTTCCAACAGGATGAAGACAAATTTTTCAGGGACACAGGCTGATAATCGATTATCCAAGCTTGATAATCGATTATCAAAAGATTCCTTGTCCAAAAATTTAAAATTCTATCCGTTGGAGGACAACGGTAACCCAGATAATCGATTGTCAACAAGTGATAATCGATTATTGGTCCTCTTAGAAGATTCTGGGTTTTGGCTGCAAAGACTGATAATCGATTATTGCATAAGTGATAATCGATTATTGCGTGCTTCAGAACTTTGGAAGTTCAAAGCTGCAGGGGCTGATAGTCGATTGTCACTAAGGTGATAATTGATTATCACCCAGCTAAAGTCTAGCCAGCTGAAACCCGTTTTGAAAAACCGAGGTCCAAAAACAAAGTGTTCCCAAAAGTAAAAACCAGGTTTGAAAAACATTGTATATGGTATAAAATAGTGAACACAATACTTGTTTGGTAAAAACCAAGTCTCCAAGGTCGTACAATATGTGTGTACGGTTTTGACCGTTTTTCACGTGTTAGACCAATTGACCAAGATAAAAAAGTGGTTTTTATAAAATAATTATTTGGGAACATTTTAAAAATGCTCAGAGGTAAAAACAGGGTTTAAAATATTGAAAACCATGGAGTTGGTTCGGGCGCCAAAAACCGAACGCCGAAAGTGTTAGAATAAGAGACTAACGCTAGAGGGGGGGTGAATAGCGTTTGATCAAAAATCGCAGGAATAAAAAAATGAATAAATGAGAAGTAAAGAAAAGAGTAAGAGGCACACCGATTTTACCCTGGTTCACCACAACTTGTGGCTAATCCAGCCTCCCGAGAGACTCTCTCGAGCTACACTACTACCTCGTTAAGCTTAACGGTGCTTAACAAACCCGTACAACTGTAGAATTCGAGTCACACGAACCTCAACGAACCTTCGAAGGAAACAGCCCTTCCTTCGAACAACAAGAGAAATACCTTCTCTTGCCAAGTGTTTAAGAACACTAAAAACACTCAAGAACAATACTCTCTTTTAGAGTGGATAATGAGTAAACTAAGAACGCTCAAGAACACAACACAAGCTTCACATAAAATGGCTCTCAAAAGCTATGAATAATTGAAGAATGATTTGCAATGAAAGAGTAGGAGTTGTGAAGTAATGTGATGTGTAAAACAGACCCAAACACCCCATTTTATTGTAGAAAAATAGGCTCCAACGGACCAAAGTATTTAAGGGGTGATCGGCACAATTTGTGGGATTTGATGAAAATTGGATCTGTTGAAATTCACCCAGACAACGCTGTCCTAGGCTTGGACATCGCTGTTCTAGGCTTGCGTTTTGAAAAATGGGAAGCAACGGTCATGCCAACAGCGATGTCTAAAATCCCTACATCGCTGTTTTGGCTGTTGACTTCCAAACAAGGAAAGTTTTAGCCTTAAATTCCTTCCAACGGTCAGGTCTCTACATCGATGTTCCATACTAGAACATCGCTGTTTAGGTCTGCCTTTGAAGGTGGAGTTTTGGCGTGACAGCGCTGTTGCTGGGTCAACATCGCTGTCCTGAAACTTTCTGCCAATGCAGTATATTTTTGGCTTAGGTTGGACAGCGCTGTAGGGAGGTACATCACTGTTCCAGAAGTTTCTGGAAATCCAACCTTGGCTCAACAGCGATGTCTAACATCCAACATCGCTGTTGGAAGACTTAACGCCAAACCATGTTTTTAGCTACCCAAGCCAGACAGCGCTGTTGGTTACCTCAACATCGCTGTTGGGCTGGTTTAGCCAGACCCATGGTTGGTTTAGTCACGCCGTTAGCCGATGTCAAAAACACAAGTTATCCAAAGTAAAAACCAAGTATTGAAAACATTTTTTATTGCATTTTTCTAAGAAATCAAGTAAAACATTTTAAAAACCACGTCATTTAGTTGAAAACCACGACTAACCAAGTTCGTGCCGTTTAGCATGGTTTTCACTAAACGACCAAAAACGGAAAGTGGTTTTTGAGGCGTTTTTGTTGGAGAACTATTTAAATATGCCCAGAAGAAAAAACCAATCATAAAAAGTTAAAAACCACTTGGTTGGTTCGGATGCCCAAAAACCAATGCTGAAAACCGAAAGCTGAACGTCGGTTTCTGAAAGCCGAACGCTAGATGACTTGGTTTTTGGTTTGGGCGAACTCCAAGTGTTTTTAGCCAGGTTTGAAAACTTATGAAAAACATTTTTGAATTTGCAAAAAGGGTTTTGATGAATTGAGCTTAGAGAGCCAAGATTTGAAAGTTTGTGCCGGTCTCGATCACATTAAGACCGACTCGATGCAATTCTAATTCTTCGCTCTTGATTCTTGGTTCTTGGTTCTCCGTTCATCATGCCATGTTCCTTTGCCTTGGTTTTGCTCAGTTTAACCTTGTTATTGTCACGGCGGTTTGGCATTATCAAAACCTGTCATAAAACGAACACGGCTTAGTACGACATAGGCGTAAACCCGTGTTCCAACAGAAAGCCGAACGCTGAACGCCGTCTTAGGTGGTTTCGGTTCCGAGCAAGGACCAGGGATTTTAACATTAAAAAAATCATCAAAAATATTTGTTTTGATGTACAAAAAAATATTTTATGATTTGTAAAAATGTTTTTGACTCTTTGAGAACCGAGACTTGAATTTATTGTCGGTTCTGATCACAAAAGACCGACTCGACTAAGTCTTCAATTCTTGATCTTGTCCTTGAGTCTTTTTGGTCTTGTTCCAAGCCATTCTTCATGCCTTGAGTTATTCAACGAAACTCTTCATATCCACGGCGGTTTGGCAATTATCAAAACCTGTCAGAAATGAACACGACTTTAGTTTATCGTACAAAGTGTGTTACAACAATTTCCCTCTTTTTGATAATGGAAAACAAGACGGGGATATGCATAGGGTTTTGATCTTTTTGAAAAAAATTCCCCCTTAATAAAAAATTCCCCCTTAATATATGCATAGCCCTTATCTTCTCCCTTTTGACATTAACAAAAAAATTTAATAACAAAAACCATAAAGATTTTTATTAATTATTTAAGGGAAATAGCGGAGTACATAACGAAATCATATTAAAAGATGATAAAGTAAGGAAGAGAAGAAAGTAGAGCTAGAGCTCTAGAAATCCGGGGAAAGATCATTGAGAAGTTGTTCTTCGTCAATGTCTTCTTCTTCTTCTTCTTCATCACCATCGCCATCATCATCATCGGCTTCTTCTTCTTCTTCTTCGTCTTCGTCCACCGCATCGTCCCTACCAACGTTTTGAGTCGCACTCTGTTCACCTCTGAAATTCGGTGGAGGAACGTAGGCGACCATTTGAGCGTACGGGTAATTGACAAAGTCAAAATACCCGTGAAGCTCACGGCTCAAGATATTGACGTTGTGTGCCGTTTTGGAGACGTTGGTGTCTATTCGAGAGTGGGTGGTGGTCAAAGCCGCCATTTGCTCGGCAAGAGAAGGGTTGGTTGAAGCGGCGGCGGTCGAGGCAGTGGCTCTCGGTTGGCGGTGAGGACGACGCTGCGGGAAGGAAGGAAGACTCGTCAATCTCATCGGTTCCCGGGTGAAAGGAAGACTCGTCAATCTCCAAATGCTTTGTTCCTTTGCATTTTCGCCCGACGTACGTCTTGATGTGGAACTCATCAAGGACCGCCATGACAAGGAGAGCATAAGGGAGCGGCCAGTTGTCGGAGGTGGCGTTGAACATGTGAGTCATCACAAATTTACACCAATTGATATTGGCGTTGTGAATCATCACATGAATTGTCTTCGTGTCCTCCTGGGAGAGAGTGGTGTGATTGAACTTCCTAGGCTTGAGAATCCGTGTCAAAACATAAAAAATGAATCGAAACACGGGACTCATGGAAGCAATCGTAGGGCGCCGCTGTTGGGGAGTGGGGACGAAGTGTCGGATGCCCACTTCCTCCAAGAGAGCAGTCTCATTAAACCGCGCTCCTTCTTCTCCGACGTAGAGCCCGAGATCCTGTCTGTCCCGACGAAGCCCGGTGAGGATTTGAATGTTTTCCTCATTCAAATAAATGTCCACCCCGTTGACGTTAGAGATCAACGCTCCGTCCTCATCCTTTTTCAAGTTCGAGTAGAAAGCTCGAACAAGAAAGGGGTGATAATGAGCCTTCTTGATGTAGAGGAGGTCGAGGAAGTTTCCACGTTCGAGGATAACTCGTGCCTCACGTGGAATGGAGTCATGAATGAAGCGGGTGGTGGAGAATCGGGGAGGGAGAATTTCCCGGTGCTCAAACTTCTCCGAGAACTACGTCGCCTCTGCGCGGTCGTTGAACCAAAGGAACGACCCATCGAGGTACTTGGGCGCCGGTGGTGGAGGAGCCGAGGAGGAAGCAACATTCTTCTCGGTGTGAGATTGTTTTCTTTGACCTCCTGCCATTTCAACAAAGTAGAGAGGGATAGCAAGACAAAAAGAAGAGAAATTTGCAAGGATTTTGCAAAAACACTGAAGAATAATTGCAAGAAGGATGAAATAATGATGAATATATTGAGAGAGGATGATTGGAATGAGTAAATATTGAAGGGATATCACCAATTTATAGTGGAGGAGGTGTAGAGATCCGCTGGAATGGTCAAACAAGGTTTAAATGCTTCTCCAACGTCTCTGCAACGGTCAGAATTTTGAAAAATTGCCGTTGATAATCGATTTACACTCCCTGTAAATCGATTATCTGAGTCTTCAGATTCTCCGTCAAAGAAACTGCAGGCTTCAATAATCGATTTCTGCCTTGGTTGTAAATCGATTGTTGGATAGGATTTGCCTCAAATTTCTGAAGGCTTTAATAGTCGATTTACATGTTTTTTGTAAATCGATTGTTGATGTCTCTAGCTAAATTTCCTCAAAGTCCTGCAGGCTCAGATAATCGATTATCTCAATGTTGATAATCGATTGTTGGCTCCTTCAGTTTCTTTGCTCCAATCTTCCGCGGGCTATGATAGTCGATTATCACAACCTGTAAATCGATTTATACCAAGTCCGAAAAAAAAATCGATTTACTTTGTTCCCCCTGACTTTAACACCTGAAAATAAAATTAAAAGAAGAGCCCTGCAAAAAAAAAGTTGAAAACGTCTCCGACGTTCAAGTTAGTAAGGATAAAAAATGATATTTAATGCACAACTTAGATCATCGTGGAGTCAAGGATTCCTAGTTCACTACGAATGCGGAAGAACGACTCTTTCTCAAAAGGTTTTGTGAAAATGTCGGCTAATTGGTTGTGTGTTTCAACGAACTCAATTTCGACATCACCTTTGAGAACATGATCTCTAATGAAATGATGCCTAATGTCAATATGTTTCGTCCTTGAGTAAAGAACCGGATTCTTCGTCAAGCTTATGGCGCTAGTATTATCACATCGAAGAGGGACGTGATCGATACTAAGGCCATAATCCACAAGTTGTTGCTTCATCCAAAGGATTTGATCACAACAACTACCGGCGGCAACATATTCCGCTTCGGTTGTGGATAACGCAACACTGACTTGCTTCTTGCTAAACCATGAGACTAAAGAACTAACATGCAAGTGACACGTCCCACTCGTACTTTTACAGTCTAACCTACAACCGGCAAAGTCCGAATCGGAATAGCCAAAAATATGACAAGGAGACCCTTTGGGGTACCATAGTCCAACGTTCATTGTACCAACAAGATATTTCATTATTCGTTTCATCGCCGTTAAGTGCGATTCTTTCGGACAAGATTGGTACCTTGCACATAAACAAACGCTAAACATGATATTGGGTCTACTAGCGGTAAGATAAAGAAGGGATCTTATCATACCTCGATACTTCTTTACATCTACTTCCTTACCCTTTTCATCTTTGTCCACGTGCTCGGAGGTTCTCATTGGGGTAGCCATTGCTTTGGAGCCATCCATTTCAAATCTCTTTAGAAGCTCCTTGCAATACTTTGATTGACAAATGAAGGTCCCTTCCCTCATTTGTTTGACTTGTAACCCCAAGAAGAAATTGAGTTCCCCCATCATGGACATCTCAAATTCATTTGTCATTAAGTTTGAAAATTCCTTGCACAAAGATTCGTTAGTAGCACCGAATATAATGTCATCTACGTAAACTTGCACCAAGAGGATGTTATCGTTTTTACTCTTGATAAAAAGTGTAGTATCGACCTTCCCCCTTTTGAACCCGTTGTCCAAAAGAAATTTGCTCAAATCCTCGAAGCCTGGGGGTTGATCAACATACACTTCCTCTTGAATAAAACCATTGAGGAAGGCACTCTTAACATCCATTTCGTATAGCTTAAAACCCATATATGAAGCAAAAGCGAGTAATAAGCGAATAGCTTCTAAACGTGCTACTGGTGCATAAGTTTCTTCAAAATCAATGCCTTCTTCTTGATTGTAGCCTTTAGCTACGAGCCTAGCTTTGTTTCTAGTGATTATTCCATTTTCATCGAGTTTGTTACGGAACACCCATTTCGTACCAATTATGGTGTGATCATCGGGTCTTTGCACCAATTCCCAAACGTCATTTCGTTTGAATTGGTTAAGCTCCTCTTGCATTGTCAAGGTCCAGTGTTCATCATCAATTGCTTCCGAAATGGTTGTAGGTTCAATTTGAGAGACAAAAGCCATGTGACCTACAGTGTCCCTAAGAGAGCTACGAGTACTTACCTTTCGGTTGATGTCACCAATCACCTTGTCAAGAGGATGGTTCTTTGAAGTCCTCCATGCCCTTGGCATTGGCGTTACCTCCTCTTGTGGTTGTTCCACGTTTACGGGAGGCTCTACTTCTTCATCTTGGTTTTCCTTTGAGTTGTCTACTTCGTCATCGTCGTTGAGATAGATGTTCTCCAACGAATCTATAAGATCATCACAAGAAACCTTTCTCGCCAAGCGAGCATCATTTTCGGCAAAGACAACATGAGGGGATTCCTCAATGGTTAAGGTGCGTTTGTTGAAGACTCTATAAGCCTTACTACGCAATGAATAACCAAGAAAAATTCCTTCATCCGACTTTGCATCAAATTTACCCAAATTATCTTTTCCGTTATTATGAACAAAACATTTGCAACCAAAGACTCGAAGATGGGAGAGGTTTGGCTTTCTTCCTTTGTTTAATTCGTATGGGGTTTTCATGAGTATCGGTCTAATGACGGCTTGGTTTAACACGTAGCTCGCGGTACTCACAGCATCCGCCCAAAAATACTTAGGAATTTTTGCCTCATCAAGTATAGTTCTAGCCATCTCCTCAAGGCAACGATTTTTACGTTCCACCACGCCATTTTGTTGTGGTGTACGTGGAGCGGAGAAGTTATGCTCGATGCCTAGTTCGTCACAAAACTCGGTAAAGAGATCTCGTTCGAACTCTCCACCATGATCACTTCGTATGGCTACGGTGGTTAAGCCTTTTTCATTTTGAATCTTTTTGAGAAAAGTTTTGAAAACATGAAATGCCTCACTTTTATGAGTTAGAAATAATGTCCATGTGAATCGAGAGTAGTCATCAACAATCACAAAGGCGAAATAGTTTCCCCCATGTGTCCATGTGCAAAAGTTGTAGGGGCTGTTAGACAAATGTGCAACTCTAGAGGGGGGGTGAATAGAGTTGTTTTCAAGAATGTACGTTTTTCGTAAAAATTATCCCAGGAATAAGTAAGGAGAGTAAGGGAAAGAAGAACACCGGGATTTATACTGGTTCACCACCTCGTGGCTAGTCCAGTCCTCCGAGAGACTCTCTCGAAAGTCCTACTAATCTTCAAGCTTCAACGGGTGCTTGAAAAACCGGTACAACTTGAGAACTTGAATCACACAAGCCTCACTTTCTTACAACAACAAGACTTGAGTCACACAAGTCTTAAGAACAACACTCAAATGAGATTGAGTTTACAACACTAGAATGAAAGCTCACACAATTGAGCAAAGTAGTGTTGAAAGATTTAAGCTCTATGGATGACAACTTCTATAGCACTCAAAGAAAAAAATATTTCTAACTCTCAAAAATAATATTTTGATGAGGAAGATGAAGCAAAGGATGAATAACTCAAGGAAATATATTGGAGTGCAAGAGGTGTGTGTTGAAATGAAGGAGAATGAGGGATTAAATAGGCTGAGGAAAATAAAGCCGTTGAAGACAGCTGATGTTCTGTACTAGAGAGAATTAATCGATTAAATTAGGAATTTTAATCGATTAACGTGTACAGAAGCGAAAAGCCTGAAAAGAAAACTGAATCATAATCGATTAAATGAAGACAAATAATCGATTAGATGGTTCGGTACAAACTAATCGATTAAAGGAAGAAAAATAATCGATTATTGATCAAGGTTGAGCAGCCCAACGAAAGGCTTCAAAATCGATTAAATTTAAGCAATTAATCGATTAGGAGGTTCTGTCCAAGCTAATCGATTTTTTTAAAAGAAAAAATCGATTAAGCATTCAAACCTTGAGAAATAATGTTGGATCTAATCGATTATTTTAAAGGATATAATCGATTAAAATGAAAATAATGCGCAAACACAAAGGGCCCAAGCCAAGCGCGATTGGAAGCCCTTTGGCTTCTAACTCCTTGTTTGAGACAGCGAGAATAAAGAAGCGCTCCTCATATAAATAATATCCCTTATTCAATGAATTTGAATAGGGGAGAAAAAGTGAGTCCAAAAATTATTTTGTGTGTCAAACGATGTATACGAAAAATATTTAAAGTATGTTTTTGTCACCAAAGAAAATTGTGTAACTTTTTTAAAAAAAATGTTTTAAAGAAATTTTGACACACTTATTTTGAAACTGACTCACTAAAATATTTTAGACAGAGAAAAAGTAATTTTTCAACTGAGTCTAAAATAATTTTTATCCCTCAGAAATTAAATTGTTTTGTGCAAAAGATATTGTCATCCTTACAAGAATCCTAGACTCAATAAAAAAATAAAAAGTCTTCGGAGTCTTCACATCACTTCAAAAAACTGCGTGGGGGGAGCGTTGATTTATCCCGTAACTTTCTTGATACGCCTCTTTTCTTTTCTCGGTACGAAAAGTAAATTTTCGATCATCGTTTGAATTTCATCATCCTGTTTGTCATTTATCAAAACAAAAATATTCCAGAAAAATAATAAAGGGGTTTGAACTCATGTCCAACAATTTCCCCCTTTTTGATAATGACAAACATAGTTGAGAAAAAAAACAAAGAAAAGAATACTTCCCTTAAATGATTCCCCCTGCAAGGTTAGAGAAGTGCAGCAAAAATAATTATCGGAGTAATAAGCGGAAAAAAAATCTCAACTATCCTTCCTTCCCCCTTTTGGCATTATCAACTGATAATTTTCCCCCTTAAACAATGCCGGGATTTGAAGGAAAAGAATGGCAAGAGTTTTCTTTAAAAGAGAATTTGTAAAATGCCACAAAGGGTCAATATGTTCTAAACAAGAACAATATTGCCAAACTAACAATGATATTAATACATAAGCAATTAATATCAACTAGCATCATCATCATCCACCAAAAGAGTTAAAACAAATAACAATGTATCATAATCAGTCAAGAGAAAATAACAATCAAAGAGAGTTCGCCGGACGAGCTCCTCCGCCAAAGCTGTGACGCGGGCCACGGTAGGAGCGAGATTGCTCAAGACGAGTCATCCTCTCGTTGAGCTGGCGAACGTCATCTCGGATGCACGTGAGAGTGTCGAAGATCTTCTTCACCCAAGAAGGTTCCGGTGCTTCTTCTCTCGGACGAGTCCTCCGCTGACGAGTGACGCGCTCCGTGGCTCGACTACCTCCGGCTTGAGATGACTCAGCTTGATTCTCGTTTTGGCTTTCTTCTTCTTCTTCGGCGACGACCAAGTCCAGATTTGGTGCAGCATCTCCCTCTTCTCGATACACGATCCGGGAAAACTTGGCTTTAGTGATGAAACAAGTCTTCTTAACCGGCACCTGAGTGTCCCGAGTAAAGTCTATTTTGCAATGTGCAAGGATATGCATAATGGGGATGGCAAACCGGAGATGGGAAAAACGAGTGCCATCGCTAAGGGCAACGATAAAGAAGTGAACCCAATCAAATTTGACATCGTTCAACAGAACGTGAAACAAACGAATATCGTCTTTGTTGATGACGCCATGGTTCGAATCACGGGGCAACAAAACATATGAGAAAATGTATTGTTGGACGCGTTGAATTAAAGTGAGATTAACGACACTCGGGTTGCTAGAGTTTCTAAACTTGAGGTCACGATGATCCAACCCGAGTTGTCGCCAAATTGCCTCATCTTGGAATGTTTCATCCAAATTTCCGGTAATTTCACCGCGACGAAGACCAAACAACGAAGTCAAACCGGCACCGTCAATGAAAACGGTTTTGCCGTCAACATAGGAAATGAGAGATGGTGAACCTCCCTTAGTGGTACGAAGATTTACATAAAATTGATGTATAAGATTTGGACAGAAAACTTCATACGTCAAATGAATGAACCGTAGCAATCCTTGCTGAAAGAACATAGACTTACTCGGGGCATAGGTCGCCGATTTGAAGAGGTCCTTGTTCACGATCTTGGGAGCGACGATCTCCTTCGTGAGGAAGATGTTGTGGAACCTCTCAACTGAAGCCCCAGTGTTGAAGGCGAGACCCGTTTGAATGTGAATATACTTGCTTCCTTTGCGACGCCATGGCCTCTCATTCTCCTCTCCCGGCGTTTCTTGACCCGAGGAAGCGTTCTTACACCTTGGCATCCTTCCTCTTTGAAATTGATGGAATTTGGTGAGAAGATTGGTGAGAAAATGGAAGAAAATTGAGAGGGATTGAAGAGGAGAAGGTGTTTAGGGTTTTTGATCCTTTAACAGAGAATGGCGAAGAAGACAAAGCCTGCGCTGGATATAGGGCGAAAATTGAATATTAATCGATTAAAATAAAGTATTTAATCGATTAAGGAACACAGCCGAGGCAAAATCGATTAAATGAAGCATATTAATCGATTAGAAGAAGCAGAACCAAAACGTCTCTTTTCAAGATATTAATCGATTAATCAGAGAAGGTTAATCGATTAAGGACAGATGAGTCTAATCGATTAATTGAACAAAATTAATCGATTAAAAGGTGAATTAAACAGAAACGATTAATCGATTAAGAAAGACAGAGGCGACTAATCGATTTTTCTTTGAGAAATAATCGATTAAAAAATTGTTTGAGAAAAAATATCAAGTCCAATTAGGTTGAATACAAAGGGAAGAGATACCTACAATAAAGGCCCTGCAAAAAGAATTTATCGCGCCTCCGACGCTCAAATGAGTATAGTTAAAAAAAAGAATTAGTTCATAGAGATATCCAAAATGCCAAGTTCGTTCCGAATGTGGAAGAAACTCTCCCTACTAAGGGGTTTTGTGAAAATGTCGTCCAATTGATGTTTCGTTTCAATAAACTCAATTGTGACATCTCCCTTTTGGACGTGATCTCGTATGAAGTGATGCCTAATTTCTATGTGTTTAGTCCTGGAGTGAAGAACGGGGTTCTTCGATAGACTAATGGCGCTCATATTGTCACACCTAATTGGGATGTGATCAAGTATAAGGCCGAAATCCACTAGTTGTTGTTTTAGCCAAAGAATTTGGGCACAACAGCTTCCCGCAGCGACATATTCCGCTTCGGTGGTGGAAAGTGCAACACTAACCTGTTTCTTACTAAACCACGAGATTAACGAATGATCGAATAAGTGGCAAGTACCGCTGGTACTTTTCTTATCGAGTTTGCAACCTGCAAAATCCGAGTCGAAATAGCCAACAAGATGACATGTCGAACCTTTAGGATACCAAAGACCTACGTTCAACGTGCCCGCGAGATATCGCATTATCCTTTTGATCGCAACCAAGTGCGACTCTTTAGGACAAGATTGATACCTAGCGCATATACAAACGGAATACATGATATCCGGTCTACTCGCGGTAAGATAAAGTAAAGAGCCGATCATACCTCGGTAGCGTTTGATGTCAACCTCTTTACCTTTTTCATCCTTGTCGAGATAGCAAGAGGTGCTCATCGGTGTGTCAATAGATTTGGATTCGGTAACATCGAATCTCTTAAGCAACTCCCTGCAATATTTCGTTTGACACACGAATGTCCCTGCTTTGCATTGTCTAATTTGTAGCCCAAGGAAGAACTTTAATTCTCCCATCATCGACATCTCAAATTCACTTTGCATCATATCAGAAAAATCTCTGCACAAAACTTCGTTAGTAGCACCGAATATGATATCATCTACGTAAACTTGAACCAAAAGGATGTCTTGGTTATCTTTCTTGATAAAAAGAGTAGTGTCGACTTGACCCCGCTTGAACTCATGGTCCAAAAGAAATTTGCTTAACCGTTCATACCAAGCACGAGGTGCTTGTTTGAGACCGTAAAGCGCCTTTTTGAGTTTGAAGACATGTTCGGGAAACTCATAGTCTTCGAAACCCGGGGGTTGTTCGACATACACTTCCTCTTGAATGATACCATTAAGGAAGGCACTTTTAACATCCATTTCATAAAGTTTAAAGTCCATTGTAGATGCAAATGCAAGCAATAAACGAATAGCTTCTAAACGTGCAACCGGTGCATAAGTTTCTTCATAATCAATGCCTTCTTCTTGATTGTAGCCTTTAGCTACAAGCCTAGCTTTGTTTCTAGTGATTACTCCATTTTCATCGAGTTTGTTACGAAACACCCATTTTGTGCCAATAACGGAATGATCATTAGGTCTAGGCACCAATTCCCAAACATCATTGTGTTTAAATTGGTTAAGCTCCTCTTGCATTGCCATAGACCAATGTTCATCATTAATAGCATCCAAAACGATTGTTGGTTCAATTTGAGAAACAAAGGCCATGTGATTAATTGTGTTCCTAAGAGAATTACGAGTAGAAACTCCCTGCGTTATTTCACCAATAACGTTGTCAATCGGGTGGTTCTTCAATGTTCTCCACTCCTTAGGAAGCTCCGTTTGTTCCTGCGTTTTCTCTTCTTCTGGTTCCTTTTCCTTAACGATTTCTTCTTCATCATCATAAGAACCTGCAACATTATCAACAATACCTTTCTTCGCCAAGCGAGCATCAAATTCATCAAAGACAACATGAATAGATTCCTCTACGGTCTTAGTACGCTTGTTGAACACTCTATATGCCTTACTACGAAGAGAATAACCTAAGAAAATTCCTTCATCCGACTTAGCATCAAATTTTCCCAAGTTATCTTTTCCGTTATTATGAATAAAAACTTTACACCCAAAGACATGAAAATAGGAAAGGTTAGGCTTTCTTCCTTTGTAAAGTTCATAGGGCGTTTTCTTGAGTATCGGTCTAATGACGGCTCGGTTTAACACGTAGCACGCGGTACTCACGGCATCCGCCCAAAAATATTTAGGAAGGTTTGCCTCATTGAGCATAGTTCTAGCCATCTCTTCAAGAGATCTATTTTTCCGTTCAACCACTCTATTTTGTTGTGGTGTACGGGGGGCCGAGAAGTTATGCTCAATGCCTAATTCGTCACATAAGGCATCAAAACCATCTTGATCGAATTCTCCCCCATGATCACTTCTTATGGATGAAATGTGACAATCTTTTTCATTTTGAACCAATTTAATGAATTTCTTAAAAGCATTAAGTGCATCATACTTATGAGCAAGAAAGAGTGTCCATGTAAACCTCGAATAGTCATCAACGATAACAAAGCCAAAGTAACTACCTCCTAAACTCATGGTCCTTGAAGGTCCAAAAAGGTCCATGTGCAAAAGTTGTAATGGCCTAGTCGTAGAAATAACGTTCTTTGACTTAAACGAGGCCCTTACTTGCTTCCCCTTTTGACATGCATCACAAATTAGATTCTTCTCAAACTTAAGTTTAGGAACACCAATTACTAAGTCTTTAGAAACCAACTTATTAAGATGGTCCATGTTAACGTGAGCTATCCGACGATGCCATAGCCACGTTTCTTCCTCTTTGGTAATGAGGCACTTAGCTAAGATAGACGGGGAATTTTCAAGATCAAACATATAAATGTTATCTACTCTACTACCACAAAGAATAGTCCTATTGTCACACAAGCGTTCTACAATGCATTTACTAGAATCAAAGATGACACGGTTACCTCTATCGCACAATTGGCTAATGCTAAGAAGATTGTGCTTGAGGCCCTCAACAAGAAGAACGTTCTCAACGGTTGTAGCATTGTCTCTCCCGACGGTGCCACTTCCAATTATTCTTCCTTGTTGTTGTCACCAAAAATGACATTGCCACCTTTGAAATACTCTAAACTCCTAAATTTGGATGCGTCTCCGGTCATGTGCTTGGAGCATCCGCTATCGAGATACCAAGAGGTACTCGAAGCCTTCAAGCACACCTACAAAAAGATATCAAGGAGATGGTTTAGGTACCCATGTATTGTTGGGTCCTTTTTGGTTAGCATATGTGCGATGTGTGTGCGTTTGTTGAAAATGCCTAATTTTGGTGAAGCACACGGGTGCAATGTGACCTATCTTATTACAATAGTGGCAAATAACATTTGGATTATTCATCCTATATGGTTGAGTGTAGTGAGTTCTAGGTTTGCTAGGATGTGTTCTTCTAGTTTGATTATTTATTCTAGCATTTTTATTCCCCCTAGCTTTAACAAATGTTGTTTTACTAGGTTGGTTTTTCTTATATCCAAGTCCTTCACCATTACTAACTTTTTGCTTAAGTATTTTATCTAAGGTGTTTGAAGCATTTTTAAACTTTCCCAATTTGCTCTCTAAACTAGCAACCTTAGCTTTTAGTGATGTACAACTAGAGCATGTAGAAGAAGAAGTAGTTGAAGGTTCTTGTGGCCTTTTTCCAAAAGAGATAATTTCTTGTTTAAGTTTATCATTTATATTTTTGAGTTCTTTGATATCATTCTCAAAAATCAGGATTTTTTGCTTTATTTCATTGTTTTCTTTGGAAGCCTTTTTGAACATTCCTACTAAATCTTCTACAATGCAAACAACATCATTAAGAGTTAAAGGATCATTGGGAGAAGGTTCTTGATCACTTACCTCTTTTGATGTATCACCATCTTCAATGGCCATGAGACATAAGTTGGCCACTTCCTCCGTTTCTGAGTCTTCACTCCCGGAGCCGTCGTTCTCCCAAGAGATGTAGGCACGTTGCTTCTTCGGTGCCCTCTTGTCCTTCTCGTTCTTGAGCTTCGGACACATTGGTTTGATGTGTCCAATTTCACCACACCCATAGCATTTGGGTGGAGTGTTCTTCTTGGCTCCCTTCTTGAGCATCATCTTCTTGAATTTTCGGACAAAGAGTCCGAGGTCGGTGTCGTCGCTGTCATCATCTTCTTCATCAACGTTGTTGTGGGTTGATGTTGTTGCGGGTAGAGCAATAGACCTCTTGTTCCTCTCTTCAACCACCTTTGAGAGTTGGGTGGTTTCGTAGGTAATAAGATTACCTCGAAGAGCATCATAGGTCGTTGTTTGAAAGTCACGACCTTCTTCGATTGCGTCCACCTTTGAACGCCATTTGGGGGATAGGCTTCGTAGCACCTTTCTTACGAGCTCTCGGTCGGTGTAGGTCTTCCCGAGAAGATTGAGAGGATTAATGATGTTAGAGAACCTCTCAAACATTTCCTCAATCTTCTCGTTTTCCTTCATTGAGAAGAGTTCGTACTCGTGAGTAAGATGGTCGATTTTGGCCTCCCGAACCTGCGCGGTTCCTTCGTAGGTGACCTCCAATTTCTCCCACATTTGTTTTGCGGTTTCACACCGCGAAATTTTGCGATAGTCATCCGCATTAACACCGCAATAAATCATGTTTATTGCCTTTGCGTTGAGCTCCATCTTTTTGCAATCTTCGTCGGTGAACTCCTCTTCGGTTTTGGGAATGTTGACTTCACCGACTTTCTTCATCGGGACTCCGCATCCGTTCTTCACAATTAATCATAGCTTGTAGTCGTTGGATTGGATAAAGATTCTCATCCTCTCCTTCCAATACGAGTAGTTTGTTCCATCGAACAAAGGTGGCCTCGTGGTTGATTGTCCCTCGGTCACTCCTGCGTTGAACATCCTTGATGCCATTTGATCTTTTAGTTCTTGAAAAAAAATAACGTATTCGAAGAACTTCTTGCTCCGATACCAATTGTTAGACAAATGTGCAACTCTAGAGGGGGGTGAATAGAGTTGTTTTCAAGAATGTACGTTTTTCGTAAAAATTATCGCAGGAATAAGTAAGGGAATAAGTAAGGAGAGTAAGGGAAAGAAGAACACCGGGATTTATACTGGTTCACCACCTCGTGGCTAGTCCAGTCCTCCGAGAGACTCTCTTGAAAGTCCTACTAATCTTCAAGCTTCAACGGGTGCTTGAAAAACCGGTACAACTTGAGAACTTGAATCACACAAGCCTCACTTTCTTACAACAACAAGACTTGAGTCACACAAGTCTTAAGAACAACACTCAAATGAGATTGAGTTTACAACACAAGAATGAAAGCTCACACAATTGAGCAAAGTAGTGTTGAAAGATTTAAGCTCTATGGATGACAACTTCTATAGCACTCAAAGAAAAAAATATTTCTAACTCTCAAAAATAATATTTTGATGAGGAAGATGAAGCAAAGGATGAATAACTCAAGGTAATATATTGGAGTGCAAGAGGTGTGTGTTGAAATGAAGGAGAATGAGGGATTAAATAGGGTGAGGAAAATAAAGCCGTTGAAGACAGCTGATGTTCTGTACTAGAGAGAATTAATCGATTAAATTAGGAATTTTAATCGATTAACGTGTACAGAAGCGAAAAGCCTGAAAAGAAATCTAAATCATAATCGATTAAATGAAGACAAATAATGGATTAGATGGTTCGGTACAAACTAATCGATTAAAGGAAGAAAAATAATCGATTATTGATCAAGGTTGAGCAGCCCAACGAAAGGCTTCAAAATCGATTAAATTTAAGCAATTAATCGATTAGGAGGTTCTGTCCAAGCTAATCGATTTTTTTAAAAGAAAAAATCGATTAAGCATTCAAACCTTGAGAAATAACGCTGGATCTAATCGATTATTTTAAAGGATATAATCGATTAAAATGAAAATAATGCGCAAACACAAAGGGCCCAAGCCAAGCGCGATTGGAAGCCCTTTGGCTTCTAACTCCTTGTTTGAGACAGCGAGAATAAAGAAGCGCTCCTCATATAAATAATATCCCTTATTCAATGAATTTGAATAGGGGAGAAAAAGTGAGTCCAAAAATTATTTTGTGTGTCAAACGATGTATACGAAAAATATTTAAAGTATGTTTTTGTCACCAAAGAAAATTGTGTAACTTTTTTAAAAAAATGTTTTAAAGAAATTTTGACACACTTATTTTGAAACTGACTCACTAAAATATTTTAGACAGATAAAAAGTAATTTTTCAACTGACTCTAAAATAATTTTTATCCCTCAGAAATTAAATTGTTTTGTGCAAAAGATATTGTCATCCTTACAAGAATCCTAGACTCAATAAAAAATTAAAAAGTCTTCAGAGTCTTCACATCACTTCAAAAAACTGTGTGGGGGAGCGTTGATTTATCCCGTAACTTTCTTGATACGCCTCTTTTCTTTTCTCGGTACGAAAAGTAAATTTTCGATCATCGTTTGAATTTCATCATCCTGTTTGTCATTTATCAAAACAAAAATATTCCAGAAAAATAATAAAGGGGTTTGAACTCATGTCCAACAGGGGCCTTGTTGTAGACACAACATTTTTCGATTTAAATGAGGCCCTTACTTGCTTGCCCTTTTGACATGAATCACAAATGGTGTCCTTCTCAAACTTGAGTTTTGGAAGGCCAACTACTAGGTCTTGTGAAACCAATTTATTCAAAAGATTCATGTTGACATGAGCTACTCTACGGTTCCATAGCCACATATCGTCCTCCTTACTCATGAGACATTTTGCAAAGTCGGAGGGAGATTCATCTAAGTTAACCATGTAAATGTTATCAATTCTATCACCACGAAGAATCGTCTTATTGTCACTAAGACGTTCTACCGTACATGATTTGGAATCGAAGGTCTGATAAGTCCGTTTCGTTCTTATCATTTACATCATATTCTAAACGTTATTGCACGTAAATAATATTTAATCATCTCATAAAATGTGATTTTAATGGATAAAACTCTCATTTTCGTTCTAAGAGTCATAAAATGGGATTCCACATGAAATCATCATAAATCATTCATTTTTGTTCAAGTATTTGAGAAAAAGGGAATAAATCATCAAGGGATCAAGATTCGGACTTGAACGAGCTTCCGGGAGGTCAAAAACAGTGTTCGGGGCCAAAAAAGAGCGAAATTGGGCCAGAATCACGAAACAGCCGCGAAGCCCAACGGACCAAGGCCTCTAGGCGTCCAACTTGGACGCTTGGCCAAGTTGGACGCTTGAAGTTGGACGCCTGGGCTAGTTTGCAATCCAAGAAAGACACGTGGCAAAATCTGGTTGGCCGGAGCAGCTCAAGCGTCCCGATCTGGACGCTTGGACTTGGACGCTTTGACTTGGACGCCTTGGCTTCGTTCCTATAAATACAACGCGATTCTCCCCATACGCACATCACTTTCATCCCCTCTCTCGGGATTTGAGCTTAATATTCCATTTCTAAATATTAGTTTAGCATTTTAGTAGTTTTAGAATAATTTCTGGAGGAATTCTACTCCCGGTCTATTCTGTTCCGCCTTTACGGAAGTTGTAAGTTTACTCTATTTAATAAAATGCTGTTTTACTTCATGTTTGCATAGTATGAGTTAGGGTCCGGATCTCTGGGTCCAGACTAATTTGGTTGTTTATTTTTGATGTTAAATTAATGTTGGAATGGTTAATCTGTTGTTCTTGCCTTATCTGGTTAATTACTCTCGAAAGATTTAATTGGCCATTTATTGAGAAAATATTGTATGTCAAAAGGCTATGATATTCAACTGTCAACGGATTAAGTACAAATCTAGAAATGGATGAGTAGTAATAGAAATATTATTATTCCAATTGTTAATTTAATATGATAAAATAAATTCAAATGACGTCCAGACCCTAGGTCCAGATCTATACTTATACTATGTAAACTTAATTTATTTATTATTTTTACTCTGCCTTTTTTATAGTCGTTCCGAGAAGACTTTCATAAACCAATCCTAATCTTCGCCTAATTAGAGTAATTAAACTAATTCCCTTCGTCCACTCCTTGAGAGATACGACACTCGGAGAGAAAACTGACCCTTTGTTGGGAAGGTTTACTACCCGAAAAAACTACAACTGTCAAGGTCACACGATTTCCCTTGTCACACAATTGACTTATGCTCAAGAGATTGTGTTTAAGACCCTTAACCAACAAAACATTATCAATAGAGGAGTTTTCGTTTTTACCAACCGAACCAATGCCGATTATCTTGCCTTTGCTATTATCGCCAAAGACAACGTTTCCTCCTTTAGTTGGTTTGATTTGCAAAAACTTGGATGCATCTCCGGTCTTGTGCTTGGAGCATCCGCTATCAAGGTACCAAAGTACACTTGATGCCTTCAAGCACACCTACAAGCCAATTTAAAAAGATTTAGGTACCCAATTCCTTTTGGGTCCTTGGGCGTTAGGTGCACGTTGGTAGTGTGATTGGTTTTGAGTGCAATGTTTATGCCTAGTGAAACAAACCTGGGCTATATGAGTGACTGTCAGCCCACTCTGAAGTTTGATAATCGATTATCAGAGTGTCATAATCGATTATCAGCCCATTCTGAACATCAGACAGTAGATTATCAGAAGTGACAGTAGACTGTCTCCCTACACTATTGAAGAAAATGAAGCTAATAGCTAATAATTGAATTTCCTATCATATATTAATCAATTGTTATTTAGAAAACATGATTTTTGAGTTATGGAATCCTATATTTTGATACCAAACCATTATGATTAATAAAAGGATGATTTCTTGGAATAAAGATGGTGTTTTAACAACTAAAAGGGATCTTATGTGATGCATGACGGTAAGCTAGGGTGTTAACACTCGATGCTAGGCCGCTGATTGTTATTAGATTGTTCATTTGATGAATATTATGGATTATTAAATGATTGTTGAACTAAGAATATGAATTGATGAATAATGTTGTTAAGGATATCTAGAAGAACTCTAAAGATATACCGACTTGTATAATGATGATGATTATTAAGGATATCTAGAAGAACTCTAAGATATACCTCCTTGACCAATTCATATTTCGGGGTTAAAACGTACGTACGGGATCCAGACCAGATATCACCCACCCGACAAATCATTGTTCGGTTGGTACGTAATCCACATGACTCATAGGGTGGATTATCGATTCTTGTGTTCTGCATTAAACTATTTATAGTTTAAGGGCCTGGTTAGAAATGTTGCCTTAGACTAGGAATAGCTAAGAGCTTGTTATAAAATGATTTGGCCTTAGATTAAGAATAATTTAAGAGCATGGTTTAGATATTGAATATCGAATGACTTGGAATAAAATATTGAGAATATCATGAATGTTTGAATCATATATTGTGTGCATGATATCAAATGGTTGATTATGAATTGAGATTCAATTTATTTGGATGTTCGACGCTTTAGATATGCTTACTCATCTTCATCGCTGAGCGTGTAGTATGTTTTATTTGCTACACGCAGGTAGACAGAATGAGTGAATGGCATGTTCTTGGCAGCGGAAGGGGCGAGAAAGTCGTGGTGGATTTATTGAGAAAATAAATGATTATGTTATTATGAATCATGTTTAAAAATCGCTTCCGCATTAAACACTCCGTATTTACTACAATTATGTTTGGAATTTCATTTATGATGAATAAAGTTATTTGAAATGTTTTAAATTATACGATTACCAAGTTAATACTTTAGTTCGGAAGGGGTTGTAAACCTGGACGGATTTGGGTGTTACAGAAATGTTGAAGAATTGTGTGTAAAATGAGAGGATTTGGGTGCCATTTTATAGCCCAAAATGGGATAAACCCGTTGCTAGAGTTTCCAACAGGATGAAGACAAATTTTTCAGGGACACAGGCTGATAGTCGATTATCCAAGCTTGATAATCGATTATCAAAAGATTCCTTGTCCAAAAATTTAAAATTCTATCCGTTGGAGGACAACGGTAACCCAGATATTGTCAACAAGTGATAATCGATTATTGGTCCTCTTAGAAGATTCTGGGTTTTGGCTGCAAAGACTGATAATCGATTATTGCATAAGTGATAATCGATTATTGCGTGCTTCAGAACTTTGGAAGTTCAAAGCTGCAGGGGCTGATAGTCGATTGTCACTAAGGTGATAATCGATTATCACCCAGCTAAAGTCTAGCCAGCTGAAACCCGTTTTGAAAAACCGAGGTCCAAAAACAAAGTGTTCCCAAAAGTAAAAACCAGGTTTGAAAAACATTGTATATGGTATAAAATAGTGAACACAATACTTGTTTGGTAAAAACCAAGTCTCCAAGGTCGTACAACATGTGCGTACGGTTTTGACCGTTTTTCACGTGTTAGACCAATTGACCAAGATACAAAAGTGGTTTTATATAAAATAATTATTTGGGAACATTTTAAAAATGCTCAGAGGTAAAAACAGGGTTTAAAATATTGAAAACCACGGAGTTGGTTCGGGCACCAAAAACCGAACGCCGAAAGCCGAACGCTGTCTTAGGTGGTTTCGGTTCCGAACAAGGACCAGGGATTTTAACAATAAAAAAATCATCAAAAATATTTGTTTTGATGCACAAAATAATATTTTATGATTTGTAAAAATTGTTTTGACTCGTTGAGAACCGAGACTTGAATTTATTGTCGGTTCTGATCACAAAAGACCGACTCAACTAAGTCTTCAATTCTTGATCTTGTCCTTGAGTCTTTTTGGTCTTGTTCCAAGCCATTCTTCATGCCTTGAGTTATTCAAAGAAACTCTTCATATCCACGGCGGTTTGGAAATTATCAAAACCTGTCAGAAATGAAGACGACTTTAGTTTATCGTACAAAGTGTGTTCCAACAGAAAATGCCAAGCTCAAGGCAGATGGCTCTGCGGAACTGACGGCTGAAAGGTCCAGGGTCAAGTCCTTGCAAGAGCATATTTCTACCTACCAAAGGGGGACCCAGGATCTGGAGACGCAATTTGACAAACTCCGGGCACAAATCTCCAGCCTGGAGTCAAAGGCCTCAGCTTCAGAAGACAAGGTGGGGAGTTTATGTAACGCCCCAAAACATAGTCTAAAAGTTATTCTATTATAAAAGTGTTTTTAGAAACAATATTTTGACTCAACAAAACATTATTTCTATGTTTGACCAAAAATGAAAGAATTTTTGGAGTCAATGATTTTTGTTAAGATTGACTTTTATGGATAAGTCTCGAAGAGACGAATCCAACAGTATATGTTATGAATAAATCTGATGTGTAGAGGTTTAGTTATGACATTTTAAATATGTACACTACTACAAAACAGGGCAAAGGCACCGGTTGTTTTAACCTTTAGCATCGGTTTTGTACCGAGCAAATACGAGTGATGCAAATTGGTCAAATTCAATTGCATCGCCTTTAGAAACACCCGATGCCTTTGCTATTTTATTAATTAAAAAAAGGGAGTATTAGCATCGGTTGGTTACAAATAACCGATGCCTTTGCTTTTTTTATAATTAAAAAAAATAGTATTAGCATTGGTTGTAGACAAACAACCGATGCCTTTGGTAAAAACCGAAATTTAAAATAGAGAATTAACATCGGTGGTTCAGCAAAAACCGATGCCTTTGAGCATTTAATTTTCGAATTTCTTTTAAAAACTCCGTAATTGCATCGGTGTGCCGGGAACAACCGATGCCTTTGCGATATTTATTTTTTAAAAAATATTTAGAAAACGGTATTTGCATCGGGTTT
The DNA here is from genome assembly GCA_003260385.1 of Cuscuta australis. NCBI lineage: Eukaryota > Viridiplantae > Streptophyta > Magnoliopsida > Solanales > Convolvulaceae > Cuscuta > Cuscuta australis. Next base: position 96,783 of record NQVE01000077.1, on the reverse strand, counting down.
TCAAGAAAAACCGATGTCGTTGCTCAATATTATAAATTTCAAAAAATATTTTGAAATGTATTTGCATCGGTATTTACTAACCAACCGGTGCCTTTGATATAAGAGTGGACGTTTGCTGGCTAACACGATCCTTGAATTGTTAGTCGGAAGACTCTAGCAGTGTTATACGTCCAGCCTACATTACAGCAGCAGATAGCATCAGCCCAGAGCAGCGATGATTTCTGTATCCAGGCCGTTGAGCTCGTCTCTCGAGGAGAGAAACTGGATTTCACAGTTCGTGAGGGTATCTTGTACTATTGGGAGCATATGGTTGTGCCAGCGGGGGAGGTGAGAGAACGCCTGCTTCGCGAAGCACACAGCACTGTGTATACCATGCACCCGGGCAGTAACAAGATGTTTCAGGATCTTAGGAGACATTACTGGTGGCCCGCGATGAAGCGGGAGATCACGGAGTTCACATCACGGTGCTTGACTTGTCAGCAGGTCAAGGCCGAGCACCAGGTTCCTTCGGGATTGCTTCAGCAGATCACCATTCCCGAGTGGAAGTGTGGGACTGCCATTGTCACCACGTAAGCACGACACAGTTTGGGTCATCATTGACCGGTTGACCAAATCAGCCCATTTTCTCCCCATTCGTCGTGACTTCTCACTTCAGCGTTTGGCGAAGTTGTACATCCGCAAGATCATCAGGCTACATGGAGTTCCATCATCTATCATTTCGGATCGTGACCCTCGATTTACATCACACTTTTGGAAGAGCCTACAGAGGGCATTGGGCTCCGATCTCCATTTCAGTATGGCGTTCCACCCTCAGACAGACGGTCAGTTGGAGAGGGTGATTCAGATTCTCGAGGATATGATGCGTGCGTGTGCAATTGACTTCGGGGACGGTTGGGAGCGATACCTGCCACTCATGGAGTTTGCATACAACAACAGTGACCAGGCTAGCATCGGTAGGGCACCATATGAGGCTCTGTACGGTAGACCCTGTCGTACCCCTACTTGTTGGACAGAGCTCAGTGAGAGGAGGCTGGAAGGGCCTGATCTTGTTTGTGAGACCGAGGAGAAGGTCCAGGTGATTAAAGATCGACTTAAGGCGGCTTCGGACCGACAGAAGTCCTACGCCGACCTTGAGAGGCGTGACATCGAGTATGCAGTCGGGGATAAGGTTTTCTTGAAGGTGTCCCCATGGAAGAGCGTCTTACGTTTCGGCAAGAAGGGAAAATTGAGTCCGAGGTTTATAGGCCCGTACCCAGTCACTAAACGGGTGGGACCTGTAGCTTACAAGCTCGAGTTACCATCGGAGTTGAGAAAGATCCACGATGTATTCCACGTGTCCATGCTCCGAAGGTACCGGCCGGACCCATCTCATGTGATTCCAGCCGATACGGTCACACTCGATGAGAATCTTACGTACAAGGAGGAGCCGGTTGAGATTCTGGCTCGGGAGATCCGCCAGTTGAGGAACAAGACCATTCTACCAGTCAAGGTTTTGTGGATAAGTCACACCGTTGAGGAGGCGACATGGGAAACCGAGGAATCCATACGTATCCGTTATCCTCATCTCTTCAGTGATTAGTGATCAGGTAAGTTTCGAGGACGAAATTTTCTTAAGGGGTGGATAATTGTAACACCCTGCAACCCGGTCTAAAAGAATTGATTAATTTAATTAATTAATTACTGTTCCGGGCCGGAGTTGGGGAAAATAAAAAGTTCTTAGAAAAATTATTTGATCATATCATTAAATTCGTTTTGACTATCTAATTCGAGAAACACAAACGGATCTCAATTCGGACCCGTTCGGGGGGGAAAGTGTGGACCGTTCAGGTCAGATTTTACATAACAGAGTAAAATAAATAATTGTAACTCCACCCAATTCACACTCCACCTCACATTCACACAACTCCATCATTTCTCATTTAATCCCCATTATTTCCCATTCAATATAATCCACCCTTCCTTTCATTTTCCTTAGCACATTGTAACCCCCAACCCATAACTCCCTCACTCTCTCTTCCTCTCCCTTCCCTTATTTCGACCACACAGCAGCTCACCAAGGGGAATTCCGGCAGTAGACGCGGAGGAAGAAGAGAAAGAAGTGCATGTGGAAAGGAGGCCGTTCATTTGTTCGTTGGTTTGTGGATAGCCATTCATTCGTCTCGTTCTATCGGACCATCAACCCCTTCATTTAGAGGTGAGTAGTTGTCCCCTCTAATTCTAGAACATTCAGTTATAATCTATGTCTTTATATTCATAGGAATAACGTACGCAACCTACGTAGAATCTATGCATGTTCGTAGGTTAGCCACTAAAATGTTCATTACGTAAAACCTATAAATATTGGCCTAGGAATCACTAGGAATATATTCATAAATGTTTTGTTATTGTTCTAAAAAGAATCAAGGTGTTAAATTAGCAAAACGGACCAAAACGGAGCTAGGGACAGCGGATTGTCTCCGGGACGGTCGACCGCCGCTACGGACGGTGGACCGTTCCCATGGCCAACCCGACGGTCACCACCGTGACGGTCGACCGCCAGCCGCGGCGGAAGACCACGGTGGACCGTCAGCCATCCAGACCACCATAGTGTAGCCCACGGTCGACCGCCGATAGGGTACGGTCGACCGTTCCGCGGGCAGATTTCTGGGCAGTTATAGAACGAGCCCCGTTGACCGTGTTGACCCAGAATCTAATCGTTTGTTGCATGAAATGTTAATCTTCATTATAAAAGTTATTTAATTGATGTATTCTTGGCGTTGACCAAAGGTAAATATATCAAGCATTCATCATGTTCATTCTAGACGCATGTCCTAGGTTTTCATCATGTGCATACCGCTGTAGGGAGGACTTCGTGCGCCTACTACAGTGGTCCCGTCCAGGAACCTTTGGGGACCAACAGGTTTTCATCATGTTGGGCTTGTGTACGTACATAGTAGTCAGGTTACGGCTACTACTGGTTTTGCTAGTCCACTCGCGACATCTTCGTCGTGCCCGGCTCGTTACCGTTCGGGTACGATGACCGGAGTGCAGGGGTGATCCTGTCGAGTGAGACTAAGCCAGGGGTGTCCCTGATGGTTTGAGTCATGCATCAAGTCATATCATCATCATGTATGTTCCAATCACCTTGTTATTTGTAATAGCTCTAACAGGTGAAAACTAAACAGTTAGTAACATGTGGTTTTCCGTACGTTAAGTACAGGTATTAATATGTATATAGCCATATGGGTTATCACTTAATTTTCTTTTGTTAGATTCACTCCTCAGCTTTTGCTGAGCGTCTAGTTGTTTTTGCTACACGCAGGTAGACCTGACGGTGCAGGTGCCAACCCTGGAGAGCAGTGACGATGGGGAGATGGGCGGAGCACGGATGAGCCCATATTTATTTCCATTTACTTGATTAATCATTTGGGCATGAACCCACCCTTGTCGTTATTTAATTTGGACTGGACTTATGTATTTACTTCCGCATTTACTCTGCACTTTTATTACACACGTTTTGGGAGTAACTCCCTGGCATTTATTTCACTAATTAAAACCCAACCGTTTTCACAATTAATTTATACTAATGTTTTACGTTACGGATGGTTCTTGGACTGCCCATGTAACCCTACCGGTCCATCGGGTCGTGGGTGAACCGGGTCCACAGAAGGCGGGTGTTACAGTACTTCTTAAAGTTTACTCATGCTTGTAATTCGTTGAAGGGAGTCGAACACCACCAGACACTTTCTCTTGAATTCAGCTCTTATTGCGACCCAATGATCATATATGTTATGAACCTAATAAACACATGAAATATCCTTCTACGGTTTAGAGCATGTGTTCCATCTACCATGAACTATTTCCGTGAGGCCGGAGTCCAGGATTAGAAATAGATCAGTATTGGCATTGACCTCACTTAACATTTGGAAGCTCTCTGGGAGGACGGCATATGTGCTATCTTTCTTGTTATACATTTGCATGAAGTAGATCATGATTTCTTCCATATGCTGCAAATGAAATAAAAAGGCTAACATATTAAATATATAATACTAAGATATAAATATATAATACTAATATTAACTTATATTACCGAGGTCTCCAACTAGCCGCCAGCCTTGATCAAGGAACTCCACCACTTATTAACAATCCCATGGGACTCTCCCCTCTTTTCTATGATACACTGAACTTCTCTCCCATCAGCAATTGTCGACTGCATGAATTGATGGAAGGCCTCAAGTTGTTGGCTAGATGGGTTCCTTCGTTTGTTGAGTTGCACTTCTTCGGCTTTGTCCAGCTCATTTGAACCTGAATTATTTATCAACTTTACCTTTTTATGTACATTGGTGAAGTAGGGGCTCGATATATGAATACTTCGTTTCTTCTCCCGGAAGTAGGGGCTCGATATATAAATACTTCGTTTCTTCTCCCGGAGGCCTCGACCCAATTCCTGGATGTTAAAAGTAATATGTCAAAGAAAAGTAAGTTTAATTCAATAATACTCAAATTAAGCCGTACCCGTGCAGCAGCGACTTCATCCACATCTGTCAGTTCTCTCAAGACGTCACCATCGGACTCAAGGTTCTACTCAGAATTTTTAAGGAATAAGCATTAAGCAGGATAACAAATGAAAATATCAGAATATAAGTTTATTACCTCATCAACATTGTTTTCAGTTGATTTGCAGAATTCAACAACATCATGGACAATTTTATCACTTGTTGCCATCTCATCTTCTATGGCCTCTCCCTCAAGTGTAAACTTTTCCTCCTCTTCTTCCTGACCATTGGAAACATAATGTTTTACAAAAGGTTCAAAACATAAGAACATACTTCGTCAACCATATATATCAGAGTAAAAAAGACGACGAATGGGTCGACCAATTACCTGGGTCGGTGGACTCCTATTCTTTACTTCTTCCTCTTCATTAAGGTTAAATTGGTCACCCTCTTCTTCTTTTTCTTCAGGAATTCCTTCAAAATTGGAGGGGTCGACCATATTAACTAGCTCATCTTCTTCCTTCCCATCCTTTATTTCCTCCTCTTCATTATGGTCCACCCCTTCAAAACTAGAGGGCTCGACCATATCCACTACCACCGACTCTTCTTCTTCCTTCCCATCTTCTTCCTTCCCTTTGTCACTCCTTCTGTAACACCCCAAAAATATGCCTATCAGAGTTAATTAATTTATAATTAATTAATTACTGAGAAGGACCCAAAAATAAGTAAATTCTAAAGTTTGTCAATAAATAATGAAAATCATATCATTATGTAGAGTTTGACTGTCTGACCCCAACGGTTCAATCGGATTTCAATTTGGAGAAAGTTGGACCAGAAAGTGTACCCCAATTGGGACCAGAAATTAGTCCCAATCAGGGACTACACTCCAATCGGCGCTCACTGTACAAACGGCGCACTATCCGATTTTGGTGACTCAGGAATATTTCATCCATGTCTTCTTCTCCTTCCTTCCTCTATTTAAGAAATCTTTATTCCCTCAATTCTTCACCAAATCATCCCAAAATTCTCTTTATTCTACTGCCTTGAGTGAGGAGAGTTTGCTGGTGGTTCCATTTCAGAGAGAGGTCGCCGGAGTTGAGAGCTTTTGCCGCCGGAAGTTTCACCGTCTTTTCACCGGAATCATCGTTTAACATTAAGGTAAGCCCCTAGATATATCTAATGACTAGAATGTTCATATAGGTCGTTTCTACGTTCATAAATGGTCATTTGGTTGAGTTTTGTGTTTGACATGCTTGAAGAACTAAGAATCATAAACCATGAAATTGATGTTAAAATTATGAATTAATGATGCTATAATGATCCATGAACCTTGGAGAATATTTTTATATACTTTAATTGAAGTTTGGTGAGTAAAAGTGACATTTCCGCAAGTTGGCTCGAGGTAGAAGACGATGGATAATCGATTATCAACTTGAAAATCGATTATTCATCGTTCTGCAGATTTTTGTAACAAAGCTGAGCAACAGTCGATTATCAGAATGTGATAATCGACTGTCAGCCCTCTCTGAAGTTTGATAATCGATTATCAGAGTGTCATAATCGATTATCAGCCCATTCTGAACATCAGACAGTAGATTATCAGAAGTGACAGTAGACTGTCTCCCTACACTATTGAAGAAAATGAAGCTAATAGCTAATAATTGAATTTCCTATCATATATTAATCAATTGTTATTTAGAAAACATGATTTTTGAGTTATGGAATCCTATATTTTGATACCAAACCATTATGATTAATAAAAGGATGATTTCTTGGAATAAAGATGGTGTTTTAACAACTAAAAGGGATCTTATGTGATGCATGACGGTAAGCTTGGGTGTTAACACTCGATGCTAGGCCGCTGATTGTTATTAGATTGTTCATTTGATGAATATTATGGATTATTAAATGATTGTTGAACTAAGAATATGAATTGATGAATAATGTTGTTAAAGATATCTAGAAGAACTCTAAAGATATACCCACTTGTATAATGATGATGATTATTAAGGATATCTAGAAGAACTCTAAGATATACCTCCTTGTCCAATTCGTATTTCGGGGTTAAAACGTACGTACGGGATCCAGAACGGATATCACCCACCCGGCAGTTCACTGTTCGATTGGTACGTAATCCACATGACTCATAGGGTGGATTATCGATTCTTGTGTTCTGCATTAAACTATTTATAGTTTAAGGGCCTGGTTAGAATTACTGCCTTAGACTAGGAATAGCTAAGAGCTAAATATAAAATGTTGTGGCCTTAGATTAAGAATAATTTAAGAGCGTTGTTTGAGATATAGAATATCAAATGACTTGGAATAAAATATTGAGGATAGCATGAATGTTTGAATCATATATTGTGTGCATGATATCAAATGGTTGATTATGAATTGAGATTCAATTTATGTGGATGTTCGACGCTTTAGATATGCTTACTCAGCTTCATCGCTGAGCGTGTAGTGTGTTTAAAAGTCGCTTCCGCATTATTATTAAACACTCTGTATTTTCTACAATTATGTATGCAATATTATTTATAAATAAAAATGTTTGAAATGTTTTAAATTATCACGATTACCAAATCAATACTTTAGTCCGAAAGGGGCTGCAGACCTGGACGGATTAGGGTGTTACAATTTGGTATCGGAGCAAATGGTTTTAAACTCGATCTTCGGATCAAAACTTGGATAATAAAATTAATATATTTTACATATTATATATGTATTTCGGCCAAAAAAAATGATGTCAATCAAATCCACGACTCTCGCATCCCTCTGCTCCAGGAAGGTAATAAAAAAAAATGAGTATTGAAATTGACTGTATCAAATTTTATAGATGTCAACTGTTAATTCGGAAATGATATCAAGTGTTGATTCAAGTCGCACTTTCGTACTTGGTAAAAGACGAAAGAACAAACGAAATGTCTATGACTCGTTGATACGTTACCAACGTGCACATCGATTCGCAAGAATAATGAAACGAAGGATTTATCTGCGCCGCCAGGCTGCATGGGAACGAGATGACCCAGAAGAGACGTTCAGCATAGACTCTGCCAGTAGTGTATGTGGGTCGGGAAAGGAAGACCCGTCTCTAGATTCGGCACGAACCAACCAATGAAACGCAAACGCTTAGAAAATTATCTTATTGTTGGTTTCAAATCCATTGATTGTATCAACTGTTGTAACCCTTTGCAATTCCTGTCTTAAACTCAACTACTGAATAAAAGAATCCTAATAAAGGAATTTCTGTTATTGTAGAATGAGTCAAGAATCTGCCCACGGACAAGGCAACAATAATGAACACGTCAGTGTTCATACTGAAGCATCTAGCTTTACCCCTCCCATCCAAAATGAACCCGTAAATCAACAAAATGTTGGGAATAACCCGAACGCTGATGGTCAACCCGACCTTGTGATTCCCACATTCCTAGCAAATGTATTACAACAGATAGCCAATGCACCAATGTTTCAACCACCTCCACCACCGCCACCGCGAGTGATAACCTACAAAACATTAAGGGATAACGGTGCGGAATTATTCCTTGGGGATCGCATCGGTGAACCCCAAATTGCATGGGACTGGATCGAACAGACTGCTCGAGTGTTGGAGGATCTTAATGTACCCATTGGCAACTATCCCCGACTGGCGTCTCAGCTGCTTCGCAAGGAAGCCTACGAGTGGTGGAAGAGGACTGCTGAGAGTGCAGGAACCCCTAAGCCATGGACATGGACACATTTCGAATGGGCATTCAAACAAGAATATATTCCAAAACGTTTTAGTGAAGAAAAACGTAAGGAATTTGTCGAATTGCAACAGGGAGACATGACACTCCCCGAGTATCGTCAGAAGTTTACCAGTCTTGCTAAGTTTGCACCAACCTTGGTGAGTACCCCAACCGATCGCATCGAGGAATTCAGGAAGAAACTTCGACCTGACCTTAGGTCGCGTGTGTCCGTCCTAACCACCGTGGATTTCGCGGAGGCCTATGATCTCATAGCCAGAGCAGACAGCGACTTGAGTGCTTGCATTGAGTATCTGAAGACCAATAATGTCAGTTCAAGCACTCACCGTCCCATCAGCTCTATCTCAAAAGGAAAAAGGTCCTTCCAGGAATCTAGCAATTCACACTTCTCAAAGAAGGGGAAATCGGTGGAGACGCACTCTATGGCGTCGGAAAACAAATCAAGAGGGTGGAAACACCCATTGTGCGATACATGTGGGAGACATCATCCAAGCGAGTGTTGGCTTGCCCAAGGATTATGTCTAGGTTGTGGCAAACCTGGACATTTTCGAAGGGATTGCCCCAATAATCCTGGCAAACCATTTCCGACAGCCCCAGTTGTCAGCCAATCACCATCAGCACGACCTGCGCCAAGTCAACGATCAACGGCGGGATCTAATCCGGCCAAGAACCAGAGTCAGCAACAGGGACGAGCTCCTGCTCGTACTTATGCAATGAAGGCACGAGCTGAGGAAAACCCTGACGTCATTTAGGGTATGTTTTCCTTATTTGATTCTGTCATGCATGTGTTGATAGACCCTGGATCAACGTTATCTTATATTTGCGTGCCTATGCCTGACAAGGCTGACGTAATGAAAGAAAACTTTGAACAACCTATACTAGTGTCTAACCCGTTAGGACATAGTATGAGGTTAGATCATGTGTATCAAGACTGTCCATTGATTGTTGAAGGACATTAGTTCTCTGCCAATCTTGTCGAATTACCGTACAAAGAATTTGACATCATCCTCGGAATGGATTGGCTCACCGAACACCAAGCAATTATCGATTGCCGACGACGAGCAATTCAACTAAAGTCTGGAGAGGGAAAGTCTATAGAGGTGAAAGAGAATCTGACACCTAGATCCACTGAATTCATCTCGTACATACACGCTGGGCATCTCATTCGAAAGAAATGTGAAGCTTATCTGTGTAACGTACGTGACACACAAAAGGAAACTCCTGAGTTGAAAGACATACCGACAGTATGTGGTTTTCCTAACGTATTTCCTGACGAACTTCTTGGTATACCATCTTCCAGAGAAGTAGAATTTTCCATCGATCTTGTTCCTGGAATATGACCGATATCTGCAACTCCCTATCGCATGGCTCCTGCTGAAATGAAAGAGTTGAAGGCTCAACTACAAGAACTACTCGATAAAGGATTCATACGTCCGAGTGTTTCCCCTTGGGGAGCACCCGTCCTGTTCGTCAAAAAGAAAGACGGCTCGATGAGACTCTGCATTGATTACCGTCAATTGAACAAAGTCACAATCAAAAATCGATATACCTTTACCTCGTATCGATGACTTATTTGATCAGCTTAGAGGATCTACTGTATTCTCTAAGATTGACTTACGGTCAGGATACCATCAAATCCCTGTAAAGAAAGAGGACATCCCAAAGACTGCGTTCCGTACTCGTTATGGTCATTATGAGTTTACGGTAATGCCCTTTGGTTTGACCCATGCTCCAACAGTATTCATGGATCTCATGAATAGTGTATTCCGACCTTATCTTGATCAATTCGTGGTTATATTCATCGATGATATTCTTGTCTATTCGAAGAATTGAGAAGACCATGCAAAACATTTGGAGATAGTACTCAGCATACTATGGGAACATAAACTATATGCCAAACTGTCAAAGTGTGAATTTTGGCTTAATGAAGTTACGTTTTTGGGACATGTGATTTCTCAAAAAGGTGTTAAGGTAGACCCCAGTAAAATATCTGCCATCACCGAGTGGAAGGTTCCAAGGAATGTTCGTGAAGTGAGAAGCTTTCTTGGATTAGCTGGATACTATCGACGATTCGTTGAAGGCTTTTCCTCGATCGCAACTCCACTTAACAAACTTCTGAGAAAAGATGTGAAATTTGTATGGACCGATGTATGTCAGCAAAGCTTTGAGAAACTAAAGAAATGTCTGACAGAAGCACCTGCGCTACCAGTACCAGGTGTAGACTACACAATCTTTAGTGGCGCATCTCATAATGGCTTGGGATTTGTACTCATGCAAGACGGAAAAGTCGTGGCATACGCATCAAGACAGTTGAAACCTCACGAATGTAACTATCCTACTCACGATCTTGAGTTAGCAGCAGTTGTATTTGCTTTGAAAATATGGCGTCATTATCTCTTTGGAGAGACGACATATATTCACACAGACCACAAAAGTCTAAAATACCTGCTAACTCAAAAAGAATTGAACCTGAGACAGAGAAGATGGTTGGAATTGATCAAAGACTACGACTGCTACATTGACTATCACCCTGGCAAGGCTAACGTAGTTGCTGACGCATTGAGCCGAAAGATGATAGCCGAACTCCGAGTTCAACCTACTCTTCAGAACGAAATTCATGCTGCACAAAAACGTGATGACTACTGTTTGAAGACTTGTGAACTTGTCTCTAAGGGGGAGAGACAAGATTTCACAGTAAATAATGGAATTTTATTCTACCGGAATCGCTTGGTAGTTCCTAGTGGCGAAGTGAGGGAACATTTAATGCGTGAATCTCACGAAACCACTTATACCATGCATCCTGGTAGTAATAAAATGTTCCAAGATCTGAAGAAGACATATTGGTGGCCCACAATGAAGCGGGAAATTTCTGAATTTACAACACGATGTCTGACGTGTCAACAAGTCAAGGCTGAACACCAAGTGCCTAGTGGGTTGTTACATCCACCTACTATCCTTGAATGGAAGTGGGAACGAATTACGATGGACTTTGTGATTGGACTTCCATTATCAGCTAAGAAAAATGACGCTGTCTGGGTAATTGTTGATCGATTAACCAAGTCATCTCATTTTATCCCAATTCGACGTGATATGTCCTTGAAGAAGTTGGCAGAGTTGTACATCCGTGAGATTGTAAGATTACATGGTGTACCTTTGTCTATCATTTCTGATCGTGACCCGCGATTCACATCGCAATTCTGGAAGAGTTTGCAGAAAGCCTTAAGTACTAAACTTAACTTTAGTACGACATTTCATCCTCAAACTGACGGACAATCTGAAAGGACAATTCAAATTCTTGAAGATACGATGAGAGCATGTGTAATTAATTTTGGAAGCAACTGGGAACAATACTTACCGCTAATGGAGTTCACGTATAACAACAGTTATCAAGCGAGTATCCAAATGGCCCCGTACGAAGCCTTGTATGGGAGACGCTGTAGAACCCCAGTATGCTGGACAGAATTAAGCGAGCAAAAGCTTGAAGGACCTGATCTCGTTCGCGAAACTGAAGAGAAGGTTCGTCTAATCAGAGAAAGATTGCAGGTGGCTTCCGATCGACAAAAATCTTATGCCGACTTAAAACGTCTGGAGATCGAATATAATGTTGATGACAAGGTGTTTTTGAAAGTCTCACCGTGGAAGAAAGTGCTACGTTTCAGTAGGAAGGGAAAACTAAGTCCGAGATATATTGGACCCTATCGAATCACTGAACGTGTGGGTCCAGTAGCATATCGGTTAGAACTTCCACCAGAATTGAACAAGATCCATGACGTATTCCATGTATCGATGTTGAAAAGATACCATTCCGATCCATCGCATATCTTGACTGAGGGAATCGTAACTCTTGACGAACAATTGACTTATGAAGAGGAACCTGTACAAATTTTAGCACGAGAGGTCAAACAATTGAGAAACAAATCTGTACCCTTAGTCAAAGTGCTATGGAGGAATCACTCGACTGAAGAGGCAACATGGGAAACCGAAGAGTCAATGAGGATGCAATATCCGAATCTCTTCAACCAATGACTCAGGTAATTTCGAAGACGAAATTATTTTAAGGGGGAGAGAAATGTAACACCCCAAAAATAGGCCTATCAGAGTTAATTAATTTATAATTAATTAATTACTGAGAAGGATCCAAAAATAAGTAAATTCTAAAGTTTGTCAATAAATAATGAAAATCATATCATTATGTAGAGTTTGACTGTCTGACCCCAACGGTTCAATCGGATTTCAATTTCGAGAAAGTTGGACCAGAAAGTGTACCCCAATTGGGACCAGAAATTAGTCCCAATCAGGGACTACACTCCAATCAGCGCTCACTGTACAAACGGCGCACTATCCGATTTTGGTGACTCAGGAATATTTCATCCATGTCTTCTTCTCCTTCCTTCCTCTATTTAAGAAATCTTTATTCCCTCAATTCTTCACCAAATCATCCCAAAATTCTCTTTATTCTACTGCCTTGAGTGAGGAGAGTTTGCTGGTGGTTCCATTTCAGAGAGAGGTCGCCGGAGTTGAGAGCTTTTGTCGCCGGAAGTTTTGCCGTCTTTTCACCGGAATCATCGTTTAACATTAAGGTAAGCCCCTAGATATATCTAATGACTAGAATATTCATATAGGTCGTTTCTACGTTCATAAATGGTCATTTGGTTGAGTTTTGTGTTTGACATGCTTGAAGAACTAAGAATCATAAACCATGAAATTGATGTTAAAATTATGAATTAATGATGCTATAATGATCCATGAACCTTGGAGAATATTTTTATATACTTTAATTGAAGTTTGGTGAGTAAAAGTGACATTTCCGCAAGTTGGCTCGAGGTAGAAGACGATGGATAATCGATTATCAACTTGAAAATCGATTATTCATCGTTCTGCAGATTTTTGTAACAAAGCTGAGCAACAGTCGATTATCAGAATGTGATAATCGACTGTCAGCCCTCTCTGAAGTTTGATAATCGATTATCAGAGTGTCATAATCGATTATCAGCCCATTCTGAACATCAGACAGTAGATTATCAGAAGTGACAGTAGACTGTCTCCCTACACTATTGAAGAAAATGAAGCTAATAGCTAATAATTGAATTTCCTATCATATATTAATCAATTGTTATTTAGAAAACATGATTTTTGAGTTATGGAATCCTATATTTTGATACCAAACCATTATGATTAATAAAAGGATGATTTCTTGGAATAAAGATGGTGTTTTAACAACTAAAAGGGATCTTATGTGATGCATGACGGTAAGCTTGGGTGTTAACACTCGATGCTAGGCCGCTGATTGTTATTAGATTGTTCATTTGATGAATATTATGGATTATTAAATGATTGTTGAACTAAGAATATGAATTGATGAATAATGTTGTTAAAGATATCTAGAAGAACTCTAAAGATATACCCACTTGTATAATGATGATGATTATTAAGGATATCTAGAAGAACTCTAAGATATACCTCCTTGTCCAATTCGTATTTCGGGGTTAAAACGTACGTACGGGATCCAGAACGGATATCACCCACCCGGCAGTTCACTGTTCGATTGGTACGTAATCCACATGACTCATAGGGTGGATTATCGATTCTTGTGTTCTGCATTAAACTATTTATAGTTTAAGGGCCTGGTTAGAATTACTGCCTTAGACTAGGAATAGCTAAGAGCTAAATATAAAATGATGTGGCCTTAGATTAAGAATAATTTAAGAGCGATGTTTGAGATATAGAATATCAAATGACTTGGAATAAAATATTGAGGATAGCATGAATGTTTGAATCATATATTGTGTGCATGATATCAAATGGTTGATTATGAATTGAGATTCAATTTATGTGGATGTTCGACGCTTTAGATATGCTTACTCAGCTTCACCGCTGAGCGTGTAGTGTGTTTTAGTTGCTACACGCAGGTAGATAGAATGAATGATTGGCTGATTCCTGGCAGCAGAAGGGGCGAGACAGTCGTGATGGATCATTGAACAAAATAAATAATTATGTTGTTATGAGACGTGTTTAAATGTCGCTTCCGCATTATTATTAAACACTCCGTATTTTCTACAATTATGTATCGAATATTATTTATAAATAAAAATGTTTGAAATGTTTTAAATTATCACGATTACCAAATCAATACTTTAGTCCGAAAGGGGCTGCAGACCTGGACGGATTAGGGTGTTACACCTTCCCTTTAAGGTGTCAAGTAAGGTTTGGAGAATTCTTTTTTCTAGTGTCTGAAATTTTCTCTCCAAGACATTCTCCACCTCCTGATATATTGTCTTTTGAAGTTCAGAATATTTACCATCAATGTAATCTCTCAGTGAATCAGGCAAGTTTTCACTAGCATTTCCACTAATAGATGAAGCCTTGATATTGGTTGTTCTTTCCAACAGAGGGCTCTGCTTTTCCAATAGAGATCTGTGCTCTGCTTTTCCAGGTGAGAAGGTTGGGGTGCTCGGCCTTGATATTTTTCTCCTCCTAAAGACATACTTTTTGGAGGGGACTTGTGACCCCTCACTTGAAGAGTGAACTTTATCTGATGATGAATTCCTTCCTGCAGCAACTTCATCTTCACTTGCTGGGCAAGAAGTTGTTTTTCATGCATAATTGTATATGCTTGTCACCACCTTGGATTCTCCTTACGAATTCTCCAAGAGTTGGATTGGAAACACAAGGCAAGGAGGTCAGACTGGTGATCCAAGGGGCACGTATTTCACTTCCCTCTGGAAGAAGAATGCTCCTTACACTCTACAAAAGAAAAAGCATTTTTAAAAAAATGATTGTAGATCATGAAGTCGACCTTCACTTTAAATTGTAGATCACTTAAGTCGACCTTCACTTTAAAGATCATTAAGTCAACTTTCACCTTAAGTCGACCTTCACTCTAAGATCATTAAGTTGACTTTAACCTTAAGTCGACCTATTATAAAGATCATTATGTCGACTTTCACCTTAAGTCGACCTTTCACTTTAATGTTTAGAACTTACCTAGGCAGCGTTAAGTGCATTGATTATGGCTTCGTGCGACGGCTTTTTGAAATTTTATTTTTCCAGACACACATTCTCGGAAGTGCTGGATTTGTTTGCTCCCTCTTCACTCCAAATGTCTCTCCAAAATCAGTAATACACTCAAATAGGAGAAACTGCATGCACCAATAAATGAAGCCCAATTTAACCAAAGAAATTATAGGAACTTTTAATACCAATTTAAATTAATTTACTCACGGATGAGGGGAGGACAAAGCCAGTGTAGCGGAGGGTGTTGGATGTTTCTCCGCCTTTGACAAGCTTCTTCCTTTCTGAAACTAAGTCCTTCCCCAAAGATTGGATACGGAGGGACTCCAAGAATGCCCATGTCCCCCGTGAAAAAGACATGGATGCTAGTTCTGAGCTTTTAAGTCCAGTACTCAAGGAAAATTCCATTAGAGAGTATCTAATGGGAACTCCATTTACGACAAACCACATTTCAGAACCTTTTTCTCCTTCCACATTAGCCTCCCTAACCACCAACTGCCATAACATAGCTGGAGGGGGAACAAGTTGGACATCAAGGAAAGCACCAAAAGGAGAATCTCTCATAAACACTTCTAGGATTTCCATATGATTGCATAACTTTTCTTTCATCAATTTTTGGAAGTCTTGCACTGAAGACTTCACAGTCAACTTCATATGTGGAAAGTCCTTTGAATTTACCTTCGTCTTCATCGCAGGAACCTATATAACGGCATATAATGTCAACGAATTTCATACGGAATGACATGCAATTAGTGTGACCAGTTGGTCGACACTTATTTTAGTCGATCGATGGAGTCGACGAGACTAAAAATTCATAAACCATTGTCCAGTGGTTATTTGGAGAGAGAATAATTCAATTATAATCAAGTTTCTGACCTCGAATGTTCCTTGTGTGGCCTTTGGGTTTCCGCTGTTCTCTGTCATCGTCTCTTCCGCATGACACTCATCGTTTCCATTCTTGGAGTAAGACACAGAAGCATTCTTCGTCCTCATTGTAGAAATTCAATGTTTTCCGAGATCGGTGACTTTGGATGGGTAGGGTTTCGATCAACTTTTGCAGGTGTCGAAGAGGGGGGATAGAGCACACATAGATCGAAAACTCAATGGTCGCACGATGAAGGAAGATGTTTATGGAGGGTTTTTGTTTAGTCTCTTCCGACGTCGTTTCGCCCATTCTCGGATTTTTATTTAAATTTAAACTTGAAACGCCATTTACGCTTCGTTAAATGACATAACTTTTCATTTTCTAAGAAGCGCGTCGGTCATACACGCCTGGACATTTCTGTCAATTCACCTTTACAGGGTAGTCCACCAGATACGAAACATTTACAGGGCATTTTGATAAAAATTTCGATATACTAACATCGATACCCCACTGGTCACCAAACACAAAATGTTTGTCCATTTTATGTGTGTTGGCTTAATGTACAGATGGGTACTCTCTATCCCTAGTTTAATTCCTACTACCTCTGTCCCACTATATTCGTTCACTTTTGACTTTTGGAACTGTTCATCTAAGCACTTTGACTGATCAAATTCTCTCAATTTGTAAGGCTAAATATAGTCATGTGTGATCTTGTTTGATTTGTCTTAACATATAGATTATTAACATATAATTTCTATAATTTTTTAATATATAAATTACAAGATAAAATAGATTAAAGAAGTGCATTGAATGGTGTGCAAAAATGAAAGTGGACAAATATAGTGGGACGGAGGGAGATAAATACTTAAAATGAACACCCTTAAGAAAGTACATCTTACATCGTAGAAGGGTAGAGGAGAGCTAAAAAACAATGGCGTTGCAGTGGGTAATTCTAACTTACATCGTGGCAGCTGAGGCCGCCGTTGCTATTCTCCTCACGCTGCCGTCGCCGAAGCCTCTCCGGTCTCGGATCGTCTCGCTCATATCTCAAACCCTTCAGCCTTTACTCTTCATCGTTCCCTTCGCTGCTTTCCAGCTCCTCGGTAACATTTCCTCATTTTATTTCTTTATCTTTCCTCTTCTTATAAATTGAACGATCCTGATCTCGGGAACGTACGATATCCAATTTCGGTTGCGTTTGCTTAATTCTTTTTTTTGAGTGCTTTGTTTTTTTGTCAGATAT
Organism: Cuscuta australis; assembly: GCA_003260385.1. Taxonomy (NCBI): domain Eukaryota; kingdom Viridiplantae; phylum Streptophyta; class Magnoliopsida; order Solanales; family Convolvulaceae; genus Cuscuta; species Cuscuta australis. The sequence goes on along the minus strand of NQVE01000077.1, from coordinate 79,446 downwards.
ATATTGGAAGAATGAGCACCGTTTGATGTGCACAGGTGAGGTCTGCACTGCCACTGAGAGAGATCGCTATGAGAAATCGGTATTTTTTGCATTTCATTCTTACTTTATATTCGTCATTTGAAATTTTGAAGGTTACCTAATGATAATTTGATGAATTAATTATAGACTAGTATTGTTGTGCAACTGAAATCAATCCTTGTTGAACTGTGTACTAGATTCATACCCGTGCTATGCACGGGCAGAATGTTTAACAAAATTTATGTTATAACCAATTTCATAAGAAAACAAATTTATAAAAAAGAAATACATTTAAGTAAAGAGAAAAGATAAATATAAGTAATACAGAGTACATTAGAGAAGCATATCATTTCATAGAATTGAATCCCAAACCTAACTAATAAAAGAGTTGATTGCAAAGCTTTGTTTAAAATGGAGGAAGTTAATCCGAAAACAAAATGATTAGAGGTAGTTATCATGAACAAAGATATTTCGAAGAAAACACCATCTTCTAAGATTTGAGTTTCAAAACGTTTTTTTAAGGTTTATTGTGATTAGCGTGAATCCTCATGCCCTACACACAAAGTAGATAATCCAACATTACAGAATGCATTAGAGTAAATAAATAAATGTAAAAAAAATTGTGAATACTATACATGTTCATCATGAAAGGTCACTTCAATTGAATCTCCCCCTTTTGCCCAAGCCAAAACAAAGTAGACACGAACGGGTTGTAACATAAGTATCCAAGTGGTGCGACTATTGTGAATCTCGGCAAGAGCATTCCACATACTCATTGAATTTTTTTGCGATTTTTTTTTAAAGAAGGACAAATTTTTGGGGATGAGATTGTTATGAAATGTTATGGGTATAAGTAGTATATATAATTGGACAATCAACCTACCCATTAAATGCTTAGATTTTGTAAATCTATTTATTTAATTTGATTTGACATAAAATTTAAATGGAGCCACACACTAACTTTTTCCTCTGAAATTATTAGATTTTTTGAATCTATTTATTTAATTTGATTTGACATAAGCTTGCATGGAGCCACACACCAACTTTTACTTTTTTCTCAAATATCTATAAAACATAATTGTTATGCACGCGGATCCATAACAGAACACTACCCACTATTCACGCCCAATTTGCCTGGCCCAAAACTGAAGTAGATAGCCCATACATTTAGGTGGGAACACTGTTCACAAATTCATCGTAGCTTTGTATATAGTTAAATTAGATTTGGGAAATTCTTTCTCACATAGCTGTTTTTCATGCCCTACTTATCTCATTTTCATTTACGGCACTTCTTACTACTCAAGTTATCAACAATTTATTGACAAGGATATAGACAACAATGGAGATAACTATTATTAGAGAGTCAGGGGTCTGTGTACAATTGGTGGTACTTGTGTGTCGCCGCTTAATCCATGAATTTTAAGAGAATACATAATGGCATTTGATCAATTGGACTATTAAGGCACAAAATGTGTTCTGGTCAGAGAATTGTTATAACACTGGTTTTAGTTTGAAACCTAACTCAAACAACATTCTTAAATGAGTCTCATAGGTTCTTGGCTGGTTAGTTAAGTCATATTGTATTTGAGTGATTAGCACTATTTAATTATTTGTTGCGTCCTTTATATTTTCAATATTTTTCATTTAATAATCATTTAATTCCACTTAGTGGGAAGTTAGGGGTCAGTTATGCCCACTTAGTCAGTGGGAGGTTTAGAGTAAGTTATTCCCACTTTGTTAGTGGGTGGTTATGAGTAAGTTATTACAAGTAATAGTCAAAGTCTCTTTGTATTAATAGACATGTAGTCATGTGTATTGATGATGGTAGATTACACAATATTTTAACATTGGAGATTCTCCTTGGCTTTATTAGTTATAGGAGTTTAAGATTCTTACTCATGTTTAGATACAGATTTTCTTTCATTTTATAATTTATGGAGTTAGATCCTGATTTCATAATTTGATAGAGACTATCCTTCATTTATTTTTTCCCACCAATCTCGAGTTCTATCATTTGGTATGAGAGACTGATAGAATTTAGAATTGGGTGTGGACAACTAGATTGGGCAATAAGACACTTGGGTTGAACCACATTAAAAGATTGAATCCAATCGATTAGTTCGTTCAAATCTAGAGCTTATATACCGATTATTTACCCATCCGATGTGGGATGTACTCGAACACTCCCCCTCAAGTGGACAACCGGGCCATTTTGAATCTAACCGGTTGACCACTTGCAAATGAACTCCCAATCCCTTGACTTTTTTTTAGCGCCAACACCTAAAGACCACGAGCCGCTGGGTATGGACTTCCAGACGAGCAATCGTGTTAAACACGCCACAGGCCGTTGGGTACAAACTCCATACGGACAACTGGGCTAAAGACTAACGGGCCTCTAGGAATGAACGTCTAGACGGACACCTTGACAAACGAGGTGAGCTAAAACTGGCTCTGATACCATGATAGAATTTAGAATTGGGTGTGGACAACTAGATTGGGCAATAAGACACTTGGGTTGAACCACATTAAAAGATTGAATCCAATCGATTAGTTAGTTCAACTCTAGAGCTTATATACCGATTATTTACCCATCCGATGTGGGATGTACTCGAACAGAGACATAAGATCAGTATGGGTTCCTTTTACTAAAATTCAGTTTCTCCATTTTCTTCATTCAATTTCACATCCAACAGTTATACTCCTTATGAAATACACCAATTGCTTTACATTGTAGCTAGCCTTGATGTCATTAATTCTGAACAAGCATCATTTGAAGTTCAAGTTACGGCTGTTAATTATGTGACACCCTAAAAAAGTTTCACATCGAGTAAATTCCATCTAGAGGTGAAAGGAAAGAAAATTCAAAAACATAAGCGCAAGATTGCATTCGTTAGTAAGCCCAAACCCAATTCCTTTGCAGCGAACCACTTCGATTCCTCTAGTCCAACAAGTAATTTCCTACGTGAGGACAAGAGAGTTTCAATTGCAGCTCTAAGGCCCTGTTCTTTTGGGTCAGAAAAATTAACTTCCAACTTCTTCCAACTCCTAGTCCATTCCAACTCCCTCTAGTTTATTCCAAAAACGACTTAAAAAGGTATTTATATATGATTAATATAAAATAACATTACATATCCAAATTTATAATATATCACCTCAAACACAGACAATGATAAATTATTTTTATCCAAAATTAAAGTTTTCTTACATATTTTTTTGGATGATCATCTAATTGAGTGACTTTTTAACACTTAAATTCTTCTAATATTTTCCAACTCCTTCCAGTTTTTTTCAACTCCTTCCAATTTCTACAAGTTTCTTCCAACATTCAATTCTGAAATTCCAACCCAAAAGAACAAGACCTAAGTTGGCCCCTGATTGTGAATGCAATGGTGTTGTCCTCACATTGCTCTTCCATGAATTCTGACTAGACCATCTCTCTTGGAGAGCAATTAGCAATGGCAATTCGAGTCGAGGTTGTTTTTCCAATACCAAGAGCCTTCATACAGGATATCTTCTTTCTTGGAGGAAAAAAGTGTCAAAAAACAACCGGATACATTCTTCTCCTCACTTAAGAATCTCATTAGAGCTAACAACAGATCCACAATACTCTATCACAGAAATGACATAAGTACATCTGCCATAATGAATTCAACGTTTTCTTATAATACCTTGTGCGCTACCATAGCTGATCTACTTTTCAACAGTGCATGCGCCATTACAAATACAGTTTACTCAAAGCTGGTTCTTATATTTTTACCTGCCACCCCTACCAAAGCCTTCCGGATATACAAGGAAGCATTGAAGTGATCAGGTTGCCAAGTTACGACTTGAGCACTAGTCGTGTTTCCAAGAGGGGAGAAATGACCATGTGCATTGATTTTGTTTTGTCAAGTTCTTCAAAGATTCAATTGTCTCCTTCCTTTCTTATTGATGGAAGTACAAGGATCAAGGACAAATGTGCCTACTTATGTAGAGGCAAGACCAGTCAAATAGTCCCCCGTTCATAAGTATCTATAAATTGTTTTAATTCTACGTAGACTTAGATAGATATTAATGTAGTTTGTTTGCACGATTTTAAAAGATTGTGTGAGATTGTTTGAAATCAATGAATCATGTTAAATTCATGGAGTGTTTAAACTCTACGACACTATTTGATATTCCTTCATGAAACAAATCTGAATTCACTTCATGATATAAATTTGATATTCCCAAATAGTAATAGTTTTGAACAAATAGCAAAATCCCCATTAATATATGAAAAATATACTTCAATAATACAAATATCAAAATTCATAAAAAAAAATTCGGGAACCCTAATATGAATAGAAAAGGATTTTAAAATATTTAGGTTTAGGTTGAGAAAAATGGATTAGACACAGGGAATATGATAATCTTTAGACGGGGAGTAGCATTGGAGAACCACTTACGAAAATTGACTTTCGGGTTGAACTGGTTGGAAAGCAAGTGATATGAACTACAGAGTATAACTCCATCCATGCCAGTAAGAGAGACATATTTGCTGACTTATCGATATCAAGAGCGGCAAGGAAAATAAATGAAGGATAGTCTTTGTCAAATTATAAAATTAGAATCTAACTTCATAAATAATAAAGGTGAAGAAAAATCTTTATCAAAATATGAGTAAGAATCTTAAAATCATATAACTAATAAAGCCGAGGAGAATCTCCAATGATAAATTCCCGTGTTATCCTCTATAATCAAAGGCTTCGCGAGTTTCTCTCCCTAGGATTCTAGGGTTTTCTCAATCTCCCTGGTCTTCTAAGGTTTCCTCCATCTCTTTCAATTCATTTCCTTGATCTCTCTATTCTTCGTGCTGCTGGCCTTACACTATGGAGATGCACGATGTGGATGGTTTGCACATGAGAGTATCTGTGCTGGTTTTGAAAGACGAAGAGGGAGGGGCTTTCTTTCTTACCTGGCGGCGGGGAGCAGGTCCCTAATGTTGTGTATCAGACTTGGACTATCGCTAGTCGGTTCCTTTCAGAGAGGTTGATCAAATTCGATGTCATGCAGAGTGTTCTTGCGGTGTTCGGAAGTGGGCGCTAGGAGTGTGGATTGTGCAAGATGAGGAGAGACTCTATTTGTTTCATTTCTATCATGCTAATGATGCTAATCGCATAATTGAGGAGATGAGGAAGAACCCTGGTGGTTCGGTAATGCAACCCTGGTGTGCAAACTTCCTTATGGTTATACGTATCCGACCATTCTCAAAGCGGTGGGTATGTTTGTTGGCACTTTTGTTCGGCATGATATTAATCCTAATCCTACTATGCAGCATTCGTATTATAGGGTGCATATTTTCGTTCATGTTCGTAAGCCTCTACAAGAAGATGAAATTAACCAAAAGAGATGGAGGGGTGTTTTGAATCTATTTCGGGGTATGAACGTCTGAAAAGCTTCTGTTTTTTCGTGGAATCGTGGGGCACCTTGCGAAGCACTCTAAGGAGGTAGTTCTCTCAAAATTGGATTTCATTAGTTATCCTTATGATGTGTCTCTTAGTGCGGGTTAACTTACAAGAGGAATGGTTCTGGGTTGGGACTCCCTTGGCTTCGCTTCCAGGACCCATGGGTGGAAGATGCATTTAAGAAGGGCGAGTCTTCTAAGCATGTGGATGCTGACAATATGCAGATCACAGGTTTGGAACTGGTCACTAAGCAAAAAATGAGGCACGGAGGGTGGTTCTGTACTACCAGTGGAGAATGATGTGACTATGATAGATTTTTCAAAAAACTTGCAAGCGGCGTGGCATGGTTTCCAGACTCGCCGAGACCAATGAGATTCATCAGTTGGAACTGCCATGGGTTGGGCAACTGGCGGACAGTTCAAGAAGTGGTGGACCTTGTGTTCACCAAAAGCCCGACTTTGTATTCTTGATGGAAACTAAAGGTAATCGTGCTTGTGTTGAGAAGTTGAGGTTGAAGATTAGTTTTGATGGGTGTTTTGCAGTTGATAGCGTCGAACGAAGTGAAGGTTTAGCTCTACTTTGGTGGTCCAATATTAACTACTCTAACTCTCACGTGGATCGTGGCAGTTACTTTGAATAACTCACCTACTTGGTGGTTTACAATTTTTTCTGTGATCTGCTGCGGGATCGGAAGACATTATTCTTGGGCCCTTCTTCGTTCTCTCAAGGATCGGTCCTCTTTACCATAGCTTGTAATCGGTGATTTCAATGGTTTGGGAGCAACTTTGGAAGAAAGGGGGGCAACCGGTACCCCCCCCCCCCCCCCAACCTTAATTCAAGGGTTCAGAGATACTTTAGAGCGGTGTGCTCTTGCCCGTTTGCTAATTCTGTTTGGGATCTTCTGGCGTTGGGCGGGGAATCGGCTGTCCGCCTCTTGTTTTCCCTTTCTTGGCTCCAGCAGGTTATGGTTACAGCTTCAACAACTGATCTTCAGCGGATTGCATTGGGCAATATGGTGTTTGTGGAGGGACCGGAATGATGCCCTGTGTAGTCGTGTCGTCGCCGTTTCATTATATCCTTGAAGCAACAGATCATTCACTTGCAAAATACTTGTGGCTCCAACGGCACAGGTCTTAGTTCAGTCTGTGGGAGGTTACAAACGGTGGAGGGGCCTTTCAACTTCTGGAGGGGCTCGGTGGATGTTTCTCTCTTTCCATGTACGAAGTTTACAGGTTTTGGGTGTATTCTCTCTTACACCCGATGGCATTTTCAAGGCAGCAGAATGCCTCTTTTTTTTTGTCTTACGTGGGCTTGCTTTGCTCTTATATCCTCCTTTAGGCACATTGAATTTCGTTTTGTTCGTAGATGTGAGAATGTTTTGGCTCATTTGCTTGCTAAACATGTTGAGATTTGTGTTGATGCTGTGGTAGTCTAATAGAAAGACTCAACAAATAATTAAATAGTGAAATTAATTAAATAATATAATATGACTTAATCAACTAGCCTTTGAAAGAGTCCTATTTGAATAAAATAATCTACATTTTCATCTGGAATCAGTTGTGAACTTTCTAAAACCCCTCATTTTTAAGAAATGTGTCAAATAAGCCCTTCAAATGAGTTGGCGCTCCTTAATGTCAACAATGCTCATACAGCATTTCTAAGGATAATATATCACAAATTTTTTTTTAAAAATTAATAAAAGCATCTCAAACAGGACATTAATGAGTTGGCGCTCATTAATGTCAAAATTTTATTCAAAATGTAGTCAAACCTACCAATAAATTTAAAACCATAGCTATAATTTATGATCTTGAATAGTTGTCCTATATATTTGACTTTGCACCCCATGTTTTATTTCCCTTGTACCTTGCAAAGAGATAGGGAGTGCAAACTCTAACGAATGGTTTGTTATGTGCACCCTATTTTGCGGTTTTACCCCTGATGTTTGAGATAACACTAGTAAAAGAAAATAAAGTACAGTTGCGAAATAAAATATTGGAGTAAATTTGGGGTCTGAAAATCAGATTTCCTCAATAGCATCAAGGCTAATAATTATACGGATTAATAGTGTGATAACAACCATAACATAACAAACAAGACCCATTTTTCACACAAATCTCTGAGGTCTCTCTTATTTTGTTTCCATTTGCTTAATCCAGATATACAAGGCTCAAAGGAATGGCATCCTTTGTGTGGCAGGATGCCTGCTCTACTGGTAAACTGCTGTCTCACCTTTTGATTATGAATTAAATGTTCTGTAATTTGGAAAGGCTACCTCGTGCATTCTCTTTGATGATTAGGGTTACATTGGTTGGCTTCTATGTGGTTGATGATCTATTTATTAGGTGCATCTACCGTGTGTGCAAGTACAACAAGGACATCCAGAGCTTGGAGGATGCGGAAAGGAAAATCAAGAACCAGTAGCCCTATATTTCCCAGTATTTTGGTTTGTGATGCCACCATGCATTGGGTCATCATGTACTTTATTTTATGATGACCAATGTGCCCGTTCTTTGTGCGGTTTGTGGTTGTTCACTTCAGAGCAATTGTTGAAGAATTTTAGATTTTGGATGCTTGTTTGAATTGTTACGTTGGTATTGTGATGTGAAGTGTCTAATAAATACTACTTCCTCTCTCCCAATTTATAATGCATTTTACTATTCACATGATCAAACTTTATTTACTTTCTTTCTATATTTTCGTTAGCAATTTGATAAAATAAAATACTATTGTCACTACTAGTTTTGTAAATTTTTTGATGTACTATTTTGATATGTAATTTTCATTTTTTAACTCTATACCATTTGTCATATAAAATGATTTGAAAATAATTTCAGTCAAACATCGTAAACCGAAATAGGCGTTATAAATATATACGGAGTGTGTGTGTGTGTATATATGTATATGTATGTGTGTGTATATATATATACGTATATATATGTGTGTGTCTATATATATATATATATATATATATATATATATATATATATATATATATATATATATAGATGTTGGTTCTGGTGAGAATGCGATCTTAGGAGAGAAATGAGAATGAATATGGTGTTTTAGATTGTGAGATCTAAGGGTCTGGATTGCATCAAAATTAGGTGCACCAAAATGGTTTGGAAATGCATCATGTTGAAATGCACTAAAGTCCTTTGAAAATGCACTATTTTAAAATCTGAGCGCAAGATGCAAGCTGAACCGCACGATTTATCAGATCCAACGGCTAGATTCTATTCTCATTTCTCTCCACAAGGTCCACAAGGGTGTGGCTCGGGTGGGGGGTTTAGGGGAGGGTTAGGAGGGATAGGAACCGTTGTTTTTACAAACGGAGCACCGTAGGTACCCCAAACGAACTGGTGTAAGCAACTGGTGTATAAGTAACTGGTGTCATTTTAGACGCTCCCATATATATATATATATATATATATATATATATATATTATATATATATATATATATATATATATATATATATATATATATATATATATATATATATATATATATATATATATTATATATATATATATATATATATATATATATATATATATATATATATATATATATATATATATATATATATATATATATATATATATATATATATAGACACACACAAACACACACACTCTGTATATATACTGTGTGTGTGTGTAAGTCTAAAATGACATCAGTGCTACTGGTGTCATTTGCTTACACTAGTTCGTTTGGGGTACCTACGGTGCTCCGTTTGTCAAAACGACGGTTCGTACCCCCTAACTCCCCCTAAACCCCCACCCGAGCCACACCCTTGCCCCCCACCCCAGCCACGGAGGGGGTTGACACATTCGAAATATAATCGGGGATGGTCAAATTGTGGAGCTGGTAATAATGGTACTAATTGGGAGTCAGATCGAGAGGGTGTTCACAATTCTTTTTGCCCGTCTTTAATGCCAGTTGAAAGTCGTAACACCAGCTCCAGCTTTAGACTCCAAGCCAAGGTATTTGATCTCTTCCACTCTGCTTACAATCTGTACTTCTGCATAACTGAGACAGGAAGAAGAACCTTTCAGATTTGGTTGAATTTTGAGGCATTTAACTGGATTTTGGACTCCCTCCATAGGCTCTCAAGAAATAATAGTTGGGTTCTTTCACGGTTTGAGACAAATCGTAAGCTTACACTTTCTTTTGGCTCCAACAAATGGGGGGATTATATCAGGTTTATTGAGCACAGATTCGAAGGTATCTGCTCTATTTTCTTCCCTATTGATAGGAGGGATGGCTTTTCTCACTTGTTCAAGTGCCTATCCTCTTTCTTGTCTAAGATTAAGGGTAAGAATAAGGTGGATGAACCCATCATGGTAGCAAAAAATGGGAAAAGTACTAATTCCCCGTTTACAGATGGGGTTTTAGGGCCCTCTAAGGCAGTAGCAGATTCCTCCATACATTTCGAACACGATGTAAATGCTATGGTTCTTTCTCCCAGACCTTGTGTGTCTTCGAATTCACAACCAACAAACTGCTCTAATATCACCCCAGTGACTTTGTTTTCTTTTCCTGGTGGTTCTAGTACACTTATTTGGTTTCAATTATTTCTACATTTATGTTCCCTTAATTCCTTGAAACCTAAGACCAGTTTTTGTGTTGAGAATAATGCCTTGGGTTTATCTCCTATTGCAAGAGAGGACCCTTCGGATTCTATTCCTTTGGATAAATCACCTAGCTCTTGTTCTCAGCTGCAACCTTCTTTGGAATCAAGATCCTCAAACACTCTAGCTGTTGTACACTGTTTAGAACCTTTACAGATTGTTTTCCCAGAAGAGGAGGATCAGAGTAAAAAAGTCTCAAGAGCATGCCTATCAGATTCAGAGCTTTTTAGAGACAGTGCTGAGTTCGACCCTGACCCAGAACCATGGAGAGAATGGTACCCGGATGACGGTATTGAGCCTGATGACCACCTACAACGGTGGGGAGGTCCAAAGGGACGTACTGCTGCTCTTATTCGTAATAATGATCAGGGCCGGATCATTTTCGAGAGAGGATGTGCTAGAGGCTCTAGCCCCCCAGCTCCTAGAAGGAGTCTTAGGCTTGCAAGGCGACGTCGTCTTCCTTCTCCAAGTCGATCAGAATTTTCTTTGGAATCAGAAGAAAAATGGAGGTTTTGAGCTTTTGATTATTGGGATAAGTGGAACTGTCTTGTTTTTATATCTTTGTTCTCATCCTCTTTGGTGGTAGTTCTTGGTTTAATCTTTCTTCGAGCAGGTATACTGGGTTTTGCTATGTATGATACTGTTGATGACTACTTACTGTTATTTCAGACAATAAGATGGAACATTTATGGGGTTCAGGATTAGAGACGGAGTCATTTTACCTCAGATTGTTAAGAGATTTCTGCAAATTATGGGATGGATTCTGCAAACTATGGGATAGTCTGGAATGACCAACATAAGGGGAAAGGGATTGAGATGCTTCAACGACCGATACAATGCTTCTCCCTTGGATTTTCCAATATGACCAAGATAATGGTTTGGTTTGGGAGATTTTTTTTTTTGTACCAGCTTTTGGAATTTTCATCCTTGGAGTTATTATGTTTGGAGTTTTCTATCTTGTTGTTTCAATTGGCTTGTTCTCGCTTGGCCATATTGTTGGGCTACTGGCCACCCCTCTGTATTTCTTCTTTCTTTAATAAAAATATTTTAATTTATATATATATATATATATATATATATATATATATATATATATATATATATATATATATATATATAGTTTTTGTTTTTGTTTTTTTTATATAATGAACGGTCGGTTACAAACAGGGGGCCGAGGCCTGTTAACCTCGTGACTACCGCGGGGCCCGTTAACATTCGAGGTAGATAGCCCACTATAGAAAGCCCAAAGTAAGCTCAATCTAAAGTCCCCAATGGTTCACTACTATTTAATTTAATTTAAATGCTTAAATGGTGTAACATTTAAATAAAAATAAAAATAAAAACATACTTAAAATGGAAGGAAAACATTAAGGTAAAATAATTAAGCTACCATTTATGTTGTCAACACTTTCCATATATGAGTGTCATGCATGGGCGGGAAAAAAATCATGTCTTTTTAAATAATGTATAGATGGTAGAGCAGTATGTACTACATATGTGGGTTCGAATCCTGCATAGGCAAACTATTTCCTCAAAACCTATATTATAACTGTTTGGAATATAATGCATTCTCTGACTTTCTCATCGAATACAAAGTCATGCAAGAGTCATTCTTGGCTAATCCATAAATTAATAAAATGAAATTTGAATTAAATATGGAGAACAAATCACAATGCATATATTGGTCATCACAGTGCATGCACATCACATCAGAGTGCATTTTGTCGAGATAAATCTGGAAAAAAGGATATTTAAAATCATTTCCTAAATTAGATGCATTTGAGACGAAAGGAGTAACATTGAGAGAGTGTGTAAGATCCCAAAAAATAGTCTAAAAATTATATAAGAAAAAAGTATGTATAAATGTACTTTTCTTACTTAGCTTTGAAATATGAGAATAAAAAAAATTAAAAATTTTATATTCAACATTGGTGTCATTTGGTAGATCTCGACGATAGATTTCTAACGACATTTGATTTGTGAAGAATGAACTAGTATGCGAAAAGTTATGTACAATAATTAAATAAAATGAATTTTATATGTTAATATAATAAAATTCTCCTCAATACACCATACGGTATCACGTTTGGTTATGTAACACCCTAATCCGTCTAGGTCTGCAACCCCATTCGGACTAAAGTATTTAACTTGGTAATCGTAAAATTTAAAACTTTTCAAACACACTTTATTAATCCCAATAATATTTTTCATAACATATACAGTACGGAGTATTTAACAATATTGCGGAAGCAAATTTAATATTGACATATCATAAATTATTTCAAAACTTGACACATCCATCCTGACAAATAAAACATGCGTGTAGCAAATAAAACACACTACACGCTCAGCGGTGAAGCTGAGTAAGCATATCTAAAACGTCGAACATCCACATAAATTGAATCTCAATTCATAATCAACCATTTGATATCATGCACACAATACATGGTTCAAACATTCAAAATATTTTCAATATTTTATTCCAAGTCATTTGATATTCAATATATATAAATAATGCTCTTAAATTATTCTTAATCTAAGGCCACATCATTTTATATTCAGCTCTTAGCTATTCCTAGTCTAAGGCAGTAATTCTAACCAGGCCCTTAAACTATAAATAGTTTAATGCAGAACACAAGAATCGATAATCCAACCTATGAGTCATGTGGATTACGTACCAACCGAACAATGATTTGTCGGGTGGGTGATATCCGGTCTGGATCCCGTACGTACGTTTTAACCCGAAATATGAATTGGTCAAGTAGGTATATCTTAGAGTTCTTCTAGATATCCTTAATAATCATCATCAATATACAAGTGGGTATATCTTAGAGTCGTTCTAGATATCCTTAACAATACGACTCATTATTCATTATTTTCACTTTAACAATTCATGATCATCATTCAAAACGTTCATCATCATTAATTCATTATAATCAATAATCAAACAATCGTCATAATGCATAATAACAAATAGCGGCCTAGTCTCGAGTGTTAACACCCGAACTTACTGTCATGCATCACATAATGTTTATATGTCACAAACATCATTTTTATTGTACAAAATCATATTTATATTGTGCATAATTAATTGGTATCAAAAATAGGGTTTTAGAGCATATTTTTAGGAACATTTTCATCTCGAATTGAGGAAAATAATTTAAAATAATCAATTAATTTATAACAATTGATTTATATAATTTTATATAATCCATTAATTCATAATAATTGATTTTTACAATTTAAATAATCAATTAATTCATTATAATTGATTTTTACAATTTAAATAATCAATAAATTCATTATAATCAATTTTTCAACTATAAATAATCGATTAATTAATAAAAAATCGATTTTTACAATTTAAATAATCCATTAATTCACAATAATCGATTTTTACAATTTAAATAATCCATTAATTCATAATAATCGATTTTTACAATTTAAATAATCAATTAATTCATAATAATCGATTTTTACAATTTAAATAATCAATTACTTCATAATAATCGATTTTTAAAATTTAAATAATCCATTAATTCATAATAATCGATTTTTACAATTTAAATAATCAATGAATTCATAATAATCGATTTTTACAATTTAAATAATCAATTAATTCATAATAATCGATTTTTACAATTTAAATAATCAATTAATTCATAATAATCGATTTTTACAATTTAAATAATCGATTAAATGGTACTGACTTCGAACCACTGATCTGAATAAAATTTTAATCAATTTTTAGTAAGTAAATAATCGATTTTCGGCCACTGTTCATCGTCTTCTACCTTCGGTCCATTTTTGGACATATCAATTTTAGTTACCAAACTTCAATTAAACTATATAGAAATGTTCTCCAAGGTTCATAGATCATTTTAGAATCATTAAAACATATTTTTATAACATCAAATTCAAGGTTTATGATTCTTGGTTTTTCAAACATGTCAAACACAAAACTCAACCAAATGACCGTTTATGAACGTAAAAACAACCTATATGAACATTCTAATCTTTAGATATATCTACGGGCTTACCTCGAAGGTAAATGAAGGTTTTGAATATTTTCCGGCGAAACTTCCGGCAAAGATTGTGGCTTGCTCCGGCGACTTCACACCAAATTGACAGCACAACTTCATTCTCCACACTCACAGCTTTCTCTCCGAGTTTATTTGAAGGAGAATGGTGAAGGAATGAGGGAGTTAGCTTCTCCTTTTATAGGGAAGATGAAGAAGGAAACAAAGTCTGAGTAGATGCTGCGTAGGAACTTCACGTTCTTCTTTCGGCGATAGTGCGACTTAAGGAGACTCAGCACGTTACTCTCTGATTGGGACTAATTTTTGGTCCAGTCGGGGTACACTTTTCGGTCCAACTTTCTCCGAATTGAAATCCGTTTGCACCGTTGCGATCAGACAGTCGAACTCTATCCAATGATATAATTTTTATATTCATTCGTTATACTTTTCCCGACACCACATTTTTGGGTGTTTGACCTTAACAGAGTCAAAATTGGTTTAATTGACCTTTCTCATAAAAAGTTCTCTCATTTAATTCATATCAATTATTCTCATGATTTATTTCAACAAATCATTTCAATATTTACATTCTAAACAAATTCTTTATTTACTCTTGATTTGGGTCTGTACTCAGGTTCTCAATCAAGACCACACAAATAGTTCACATATTGGATTTATCTCTATGAGACTTATCCAGATTTTGATATAAGATGTCAAAACAAATTTCTTATCGGCCCAAAGCCCAACAATAATTTATTTTAATAAAAACAAATTTGATTAATTGATTATTTATTCATTAATAATTCTAGGGTATATTTTGGGGCGTTACATTTCTTCCCCCCTTAAAAAGGAATTTCGTCCTCAAAATTCTTTTGAGGTTCCACAGTCGATATCTTGTTGTATTTACGACAATCATGACCGCGTCAAATTAAACTATAATTATGTCATTATCCACACGGATACGTATTCTCGATGTTTATCAAACTCGTTCTTTCTTCAAGAGATTAACAATCTTAGATTAAGCAAGGTTTCCAACGATCCTTTTGCGGGTTCCCGGTCAAATTCAACCTCCATAACTTAGGTTCCTTTGTAAGGTATAACATCGTATTTTGGAGCATATTTAACATATTTGCACATCACTTCGTTCATTCACAAGTCTCGATTGTACGTCATTACTCAACAACATTCCTTCTTTGATTGAAAGTTCTTCAATAGCCTCTGTAGTTTCGAATCATCACCTTCACGATAGGTATAGTTCGAGATTTAGAGTTTGTTTCAAAACATCTTCACATCGTTCACATAGTCCATCAATGACTCGTAAATAACATTAAATGGCTTTCATCGGTTCAGAATATGGGATTTGTCATCATTTATAAGGAAGTACTTTCGATTGATTGTATAGTACCTTGTTATCATCGATTTACATCAAAACATTTCTTCATTCACTTCATGGTAGCGCTCATCTATCATTTAATGAGTCTTCGTATTCATAGGTGATGACGTTTGAGTTGCGTCTCATGTACGACTTGTCGTATTCAAACTTCTTCTATTAATTTGAAAACATATCTAGATATGATAGCGACATATTCGATATTAGCACTATGGCTGATCTCGTTTCGAGGGAAGAAAAAAATATCTTCGGTATGTGATTCAATTCACGAATTCATAGAGTGAGGGATGTTTACTAGTTCTTACACCAACATTGCATATAGGTTCAGGATTTTCGCTTGAATGATTCAGCTTTTCTTTGTGACGTCATTTCTTCTCTGGTTGTTGCATACACATTTCCTTGTCAGGGTTATAATGGAGTTTGCTTGGTCAATAAGATCATCGATAATGATCTTTAGAGATAACATAATTGTATTGATTGTTTTGTGGTCCACAAAGAGAGGTTCAGCATAATGTTCAAGTCAAGGTAGTTTTACTATTGTAATCGAGTCACGTATTCCACAAGGTATAGTTTTCAAAGATCGGTATCATAAAACATCTTTTTGTTTAATGAAGAATCGTGGTTTTCTTATTTTGATACAAAGAATGGAATTCAATCTTTTCAAGATTGATCAAGCGGGATGTTTCAAGGGTGTAGTTAACACATCAAGTTTGAGTAATTCAAGGATATGAGTCATAAGATATCAAGATAGCATTTGCAAATTACCGTTACTAATAGTAGGTTTTCTTCCTTCAATGTTTCACTCTTTGGAAGTTACTCAAGAGGTCGTTGTCTTAGGAAATAGCCATTTTGACTTTTCGTCTCGGATTTGAACGTGTTTCAGCACAACGAATCAAACTATTCATGAGTCTCAATACGTCATATCTTCATCATACTATAGTATTAGCGAGTACGTTCTCGTATGCAGGTAATTTGAATCCATTTTACTGTACGTATTTTGGTTGGTGATAATTACTTTTCCATCAATGGTCAGGTTCTAGAGACTATATATATCACGATTATGGGAAGAGTATCTCACATTCTCACATTATGGAAGGAACTTCTCGAACACTTCCTTACACCATAAGATTCGTTGGTCTTCTTGGCAGTCATTCTCTTGGTAGAAATCCAAAGTTTAGGGCTACTACAGCAGATTTAAGAAGAGAATTGATAAGGCGAAGAATTAGTCTTGCTTATGGAGGAGGCAACATTGGCCTACAAGCAGCTGTTGCTTCAACAGTCTTTACCAATGGAGGTCTCGTTAGAGGTTTCATTCCTGGGTACATAGCAACACGACGGGTCTACGGACCTACATACGGCGTAGAGCACATAGTTTCCAGCAATTATTACAAATATTTTGAGATGAATCATGCCGTGGAAGCTTTCATCATTCTTTCTGGAGGAGTTGACACTATGGAAGGTTTGTTCACCTTGATCTCGTGGGTTTCTGAAGGGTTACACAATATGTTATAATAAAGGCCCAACGCTAGAGGGGGGGTGAATAACGTTTAAAACAAAATCGCAGGAAATTAAAACGAGAGCGTTAAAGTAAAGAACGTAAGGAAGGAGCACACCGGATTTTATCCTGGTTCACCACAACGTGTGGCTAATCCAGCCTCCCGAGAGACTCTCTCGAGCTACACTAACTCCGTTAAGCTTAAGGGTGCTTAACAAACCGATACAACTTGAGAACCCGAGTCACACGAGCCTCAACACCTTTGCTCGGAGATACCGCACTCCAAGACTTCTCACGAAGGAACAAGTAATTTCCTTCGAGTTTACAACAAGGGAACAACCTCCCTTAAAGTGTATGAAAACACTTAAACACTCAGGAATAAATCTCTCACAAGAGTAGATATGAGTGAACTATTAAACGCTCAAGAACACGACAATTTCTTCAAGGATTGGCTCTCAAATAGCTAAGAAAAATAGGAATGCTTATGCAATGAATGAGTATTGAAATGTTGAAGAATTGTGTATTAAAAGAGAGGATTTGGGTGCCATTTTATAGCCCAAAAAGGGATAAACCCGTTGCTAGAATTTCCAACAGGATGAAGACAAATTTTTCAGGGACACAGGCTGATAGTCGATTGTCAAACCATGATAATCGATTATCCAAAGATTCCCTGTCCAAAAATTTAAAATTCTATCCGTTGGAGGACAACGGTAACCCAGATAATCGATTGTCAACAAGTGATAATCGATTATTGGTCCTCTCTAAAGATTCTGGGTTTTGGCTGCAAAGGCTGATAATCGATTATTGCAAAGCTGATAATCGATTATTGCGTGCTTCAGAACTTGGAAGTTCAAAGCTGCAGTGGCTGATAGTCGATTGTCACTAAGGTGATAATCGATTATCACCCAGCTAAAGTCTAGCCAGCTGAAACCCGTTTTGAAAAACCGAGGTCCAAAAACGAAGTGTTCCCAAAAGTAAAAACCAAGTAAGAAAAACATTGTATATGGTATAAAATAGTGAAAACAAGACTTGTTTGGTGAAAACCAAGTCCTCAAGGTCGTAAATCACGTGCGTACGATTTTGACCGTTTTTCACGTGTTAGACCGATTGACCAAGGTACAAAAGTGGTTTTTATAAAATAACTATTCGAGAACCTTTAAAATATGCTCAGAGATAAAAACAAGGTTTAAAATATTGAAAACCACGGAGTTGGTTCGGGCGCCAAAAACCGAACCCCGAAAGCCGAACGCCGAAAGCCGAACGCCGACTTAGGTGGTTTTGGTTCTGAGCAAGGACCAGGGATTTTTAACAATAAAAGAAGTCATCAAAAAATGTTTGTTTTGATGCAAAAAAAAATGTTTTATGGTTTGTAAAAATTGTTTTGACTTTTTGAGAACCAAGACTTGAATAAATTGTCGGTTTTGATCACAAAAGACCGACTCGACTAAGTCTTCAATTCTTGATCTTGTCCTTGAGTCTTTTAGGTCTTGTTCCAAGCCATTCTTCACGCCTTGAGTTATTCAACGAAACTCTTCATATCCACGGCGGTTTGGCAATTATCAAAACCTGTCATAAATGAACACGACTTTAGTTTAACGTACAAAATGTGTTCCAACAATTAACGTACAAAGTGTGTTCCAACACAATAGACCCATTGGTCTCTTGAACATTGACGGTTATTTCTATAACCTACTCAAATTTCTAGATGATGTGGTGAGGCAGAACTTCATGGCTTTGTATCAAAGGAAACTTTTTATTTCTTCATTCTTTGTTGATGAGCTTTTAGACAAACTAGAGTTTACTAAAGCGTTCCCGGAACCTGGGGTTAGTTACGATGAGTTCGTGAATCCCGAAAGACTAAACTTGGAATTGCATTTATAACTTTTTACACGTAATCCAAGTTGTATTTGTGTTTAAATAATATTATCCATAAACATCAATGGTTAGACATATGCGAGCTACATTTGCTTCATTCTTCAGTCTTTCACTGTTGGCGTCATTTATTCACGTCAAACGAGTCAATTGATTTGTCTAGTCAGCATCCCTATGTTTCACTTAGTCAATTCAGACTACCTCGACGTTTTTGACGATAAACAACTAAATCATTAGTCGCTTCATAGCAAGGCATCAGTTCATTCAACATGTTCGAGATGTCTATAGTTTAACAAACAGGTTCTTCGAACAAATCATCTATACGTAGTTAAGGGTAGCAATTTCCGATCGTCAGTTCGTTCATCATTCTTAACAGGGATGTGATAGTATCTTGACCGTAAGTCAATCTTAGAGAATACAATGGATCCTCTAAGCTGATCAAATAAGTCATGATACGAATTAAAGGATAACGATTTGTTCAACTGATAGTAGTTGATATAGAGTCTCATTGATTCGTGTATAAACAAAACAGGTATTCTCCTAAGGAGGAAACACTTTATCAGATGATTCTTTGTCAGGCAATCTTCATAATTGAGTTTTTTTTCAGTTTTGACGAAAACACATTAAATACGGAGTTACGAATATTGGTCCTTTATAGGATCAAGATTAACAGAGTTTTCAATTTCTTGGAACGGTAAAATATAAGGAAGTTCATATCAGAGGGGTGACATACTTTCGGTACGTTCCTTCAGCTTAGATGTTTCTTTTTGGGTATCGCACGAATAGACTTCACACTTGAGATGTTTTCGTATATAGATGAACTTGGTCGGTTTAGAAATCAGCTTTGCTTTTACCTCTATAAGGTTACCATCATTGGTCTTCAGTTGAGGAATTCTTCATCACAAGTTGACAACAGCAACGACGTTCAGTCAGTTAATGCATACTAAGGATAATGTCGATTTTCCTTGTATGGTACTTCAACGATGTTTTACAAAGAATTGTCGCTTAACGAACGATTTCAATTCACATTAAGGAATCGCATAATGCGTCCTAATGAGTCAAACAATAGTATCAGATACTTTAGATAATAGAGTTTATTGATTCTAAACGTTCATGTTTGAATCAGCGATTAGATCGCCTTGAGTCCACATGAGGATCTTTGACATCAGCTTCACAGATGTTTCTCAATATATATCAACACGAATCGTTCTTCAGGTTCATCTCTATGAGACTTATCCAGATTTTGATATAAGATGTCAAAACAAATTTCTTATCGGCCCAAAGCCCAACAATAATTTATTTTAATAAAAACAAATTTGATTAATTGATTATTTATTCATTAATAATTCTAGGTATATTTTGGGGCATTACAGGTTATGCATTAAGATACATAGTACTCTGTATTACCTTAATGCCCTTCATAGTTAACTTTCTCCTAAATTGGTGCGTTGTAATTACTTCTTTCCTTTTAAATTCAATATTAGTGATTTCATTTGTGTTTAATGATCTCCGGTCGATGCATCTGATCGAATGACTCTCCTTTATTCTTATTCCTTTCACCAAACACCATTCTCACAGGAACCAACTCCTATATATATATATATATATATATATATATATATATATATATATATATATATATATATATATATATATATATATATATATATATATATATATATAATATATATATATATATATATATATATATATATATATATATTATATATATATATATATATATATATATATATATATATATATATATATATATATATATATATATATATATATATATATATATATAATATATATATATATATATATATATATATATATATATATATAATATATATATATATATATATATATATATATATATATATATATATATATATATATATATATAATATATATATATATATATATATATATATATATATATATATATAATATATATATATATATATATATATATATATATATATATATATATATATATATATATATATATATATATATATATATAGACACACACACACACACACACACAATATATGGTTCAAACATTCAAAAATGTCAATTCATATATGGTTCGAACATCCACATAAATTGAATCTCAATTCATAATCAACCATTTGATATCATGCACACAATATATGGTTCAAACATTCAAAATATTTTCAATATTTTATTCCAAGTCATTTGATATTCAATATATATCAATAATGCTCTTAAATTATTCTTAATCTAAGGCCACATCATTTTATATTCAGCTCTTAGCTATTCCTAGTCTAAGGCAGTAATTCTAACAAGGCCCTTAAACTATAAATAGTTTAATGCAGAATACAAGAATCGATAATCCACCCTATGAGTCATGTAAATTACGTACCAACCGAACAATGATTTGTCGGGTGGGTGATATCCGGTCTGGATCCCGTACGTACGTTTTAACCCGAAATATGAATTGGTCAAGTAGGTATATCTTAGAGTTCTTCTAGATATCCTTAATAATCATCATCAATATACAAGTGGATATATCTTAGAGTTCTTCTAGATATCCTTAACAATATACACTGTTTTCATAATCACCATTAATTCATTTTTAATCATGACTTAATCATCAATAATCATTTTAATCAGTAGGTTTATCATTCATAATTATCCATAATAATTATTCATCATTATGATCATTCAACATAATATTTAATAGCAAACAGCGGCCTAGTCTCGGGTGTTAACACGCGAACTTATCGTCATGCATCACATAATGTTTTATATGCCAAAAACATCATTTATTATACAAAATCATATTTAAATTGTTCATAATTAATTAGTATTTTCAAAGAATATTTCCAAGAATATTTTCGGGACACTGGAATTGAGGAAAAATCGATTTATTCAATAAATTAATATAAAAATAGATTTTTGAATATATATTAATCTATTAAATTTTTAAAATCGATTTTTCAACATATTTTAATCGATTAATTTGTAAAATCAATTTTTCAACATATTTTAATCGATTAAATTTGTAAAATCGATTTTAATATATATTTTAATCGATTAAATACCAAAAATCGATTTTATACCTTAATATAATCGATTATTTTTTTTTATTTTGATACACGTTATCTGAACAAGTTTTAACCGATTTTTAGGAAGAAAATAATCGATTTTCGATCACTGTTCATCGTCTTCTACCTGCGGTCCATTTTCGGACATATCAATTTTAGTTACCAAACTTCAATTAAACTATATAGAAATGTTCTCCAAGGTTCATAGATCATTTTAGAATCATTAAAACATATTTTTAACATCAAATTCAAGGTTTATGATTCTTGGTTTTTCAAACATGTCAAACACAAAACTCAACCAAATGACCATTTATGAACGTAAAAACAACCTATATGAACATTCTAATCTTTAGATATATCTACGGGCTTACCTCGAAGCTAAATGGAGGTTTTGAAGATTTTCCGACGAAACTCCCGGCGACGATAGCTCTCAACTTCGGCGACCTTACACCAAATTGACAGCACCACTGCGTTCTCCACACTCAAGGCTATCTCCCAGAACGAATTTGATGAAGAATGGTGAAGAAATGGTGATGTTTTTGTTTCCATTATATAGAAGAAGGGAAGGGGAAGAAGACTTGGGATGACATGTTGTTCTCTTGTTTTGGCGTCTTAGTGGAGCAGACGGCCGATAATGCAAGTCCCTGATTGGGACCAATTTTGGTTCTAGTCGGGGTACACTTTTTGGTCCAACTTTCTCCAAATTGAAATCCGATTGAACCGTTGGGGTCAGACAGTCAAACTCTACATAATGATATGATTTTCATTATTTATTGACAAACTTTAGAATTTACTTATTTTTGGGTCCTTCTCAGTAATTAATTAATTATAAATTAATTAACTCTGATAGGCCTATTTTTGGGGTGTTACGTTTCTCTCCCCCTTAAAATAATTTCGTCCTCGAAATTACCTGAGTCATTGATTGAAGAGATTCAGATACTGTGTTCTCATTGACTCTTCGGTTTCCCATGTTGTTTCTTCAGTCGAATGATTTCTCCATAGTACTTTGACTAGAGGTACGGATTTGTGTCTCAATTGTTTGACTTCTCGTGCTAGAATTTGTACAGGTTCCTCCTCATAAGTCAATTGTTCGTCAAGAGTTACGATTCCTTCAGTCAAGATATGTGATGGATCGGAACGATATCTTTTCAACATCGATACATGGAATACGTCATGGATTTTGTTCAGTTCTGGTGGAAGTTCTAAGCGATAGGCTACTGGACCCACACGTTCAGTGATTCGATAGGGTCCAATATATCTCGGACTTAGTTTTCCCTTTCTACCGAACCGTAACACTTTCTTCCACGGTGAGACTTTCAGAAACACCTTGTCATCAACATTATATTCGATCTCCCGACGTTTTAAGTCGGCATAAGATTTCTGTCGATCGGAAGCCACCTGCAATCATTCTCTGATTAGACGAACCTTCTCTTTAGTTTCGCGAACGAGATCAGGTCCTTCAAGCTTTTGCTCACTTAATTCTGTCCAGCATACTGGGGTTCTACATCGTCTCCCATACAAGGCTTCGTACGGGGCCATTTGGATACTCGCTTGATAACTATTGTTATACGCGAATTCCATTAGCGGTAAGTATTGTTCCCCGTTGCTTCCAAAATCATTTACACATGCTCTCATCATATCTTCAAGAATTTGAATTGTCCTTTCAGATTGTCCGTCAGTTTGAGGATGAAATGCCGTACTAAAGTTAAGTTTAGTACCTAAGGCTTTCTGCAAACTTTTCCAGAATTGTGAAGTGAACCGCGGGTCACGATCAGAAATGATAGACAAAGGAACACCATGTAATCTCACAATCTCACGGATGTACAACACTGCCAACTTCTTCAAGGACATATCGCGTCGAATAGGAATAAAATGAGATGACTTGGTTAATCGATCAACAATTACCCAGACAGCGTCATTTTTCTTGGCTGATAATGGAAGTCCAATCAAAAAGTCCATCGCAATTCGTTCCCACTTCCATTCAGGGATAGTAGGTGGATGTAACAATCCACTAGGCACTTGGTGTTCAGCCTTGACTTGTTGACACGTCAGACATCGTGTTGTAAATTCAGAAATTTCCCGCTTCATTGTGGACCACCAATATGTCTTCTTCAGATCTTGGAACATTTTATTACTACCAGGATGCATGGTATAAGTGGTTTCGTGAGATTCACACATTAAACGTTCCCTCACTTCGCCACTAGGAACTACCAAGCGATTCCGGTAGAATAAAATTCCATTATTTACTGTGAAATCTTGTCTCTCCCCCTTAGAGACAAGTTCACAAGTCTTCAAACAGTAGTCATCACGTTTTTGTGCAGCATGAATTTCGTTCTGAAGAGTAGGTTGAACTCGGATTTCGGCTATCATCTTTCGGCTCAATGCATCAGCAACTACGGTAGCCTTGCCAGGGTGATAGTCAATGTAGCAGTCGTAGTCTTTGATCAATTCCAACCATCTTCTCTGTCTCAGGTTCAATTCTTTTTGAGTTAGTAGGTATTTTAGACTTTTGTGGTCTGTGTGAATATATGTCGTCTCTCCAAAGAGATAATGACGCCATATTTTCAAAGCAAATACAACTGCTGCTAACTCAAGATCGTGAGTAGGATAGTTACATTCGTGAGCTTTCAACTGTCTTAATGCGTATGCCACGACTTTTCCATCTTGCATCAGTACACATCCCAAGCTATTATGAGATGCGTCACTAAAGATTGTGTAGTCTATACCTGGTACTGGTTGGGTCAGCACAGGTGCTTCTGTCACACATTTCTTTAGTTTCTCAAAGCTTTGCTGACATGCATCGGTCCATACAAATTTCACATCTTTTCTTAGAAGTTTGTTAAGTGGAGTTGCGATCGAGGAAAAGCCTTCAACGAATCGTCGATAGTATCCAGCTAATCCAAGAAAGCTTCTCACTTCACGAACATTCCTTGGAACCTTCCACTCGGTGATGGCAGATATTTTACTGGGGTCTACCTTAACACCTTCTTGAGAAATCACATGTCCCAAAAACGTAACTTCATTAAGCCAAAATTCACACTTTGACAGTTTGGCATATAGTTTATGTTCCCGTAGTATGCTGAGTACTATCTCCAAATGTTTCGCATGGTCTTCTCGATTCTTCGAATGGACAAGAATATTATCGATGAATACAACCACGAATTGATCAAGATAAGGTCGGAATACACTATTCTTGAGATCCATGTATACTGCTGGAGCATTGGTCAAACCAAAGGGCATTACCGTAAACTCATAATGACCATAACGAGTACGGAACGCAGTCTTTGGGATGTCCTCTTTCTTTACAGGGATTTGATGGTATCCTGACCGTAAGTCAATCTTAGAGAATACAGTAGATCCTCTAAGCTGATCAAATAAGTCATCGATACGAGGTAAAGGATATCGATTTTTGATTGTGACTTTGTTCAATTGACGGTAATCGATGCAGAGTCTCATCGAGTCGTCTTTCTTTTTAACAAACAGGACGGGTGCTCCCCAAGGGGAAACACTCGGACGTATGAATCCTTTATCGAGTAATTCTTGTAGTTGAGCCTTCAACTCTTTCATTTCAGCAGGAGCCATGCGATAGGGAGTTGCAGATATCGGTCCTGTTCCAGGAACAAGATCGATGGAAAATTCTACTTTTCTGGAAGATGGTATACCAGGAAGTTCGTCAGGAAATACGTCAGGAAAACCACATACTGTCGGTATGTCTTTCAACTCAGGAGTTTCTTTTCGTGTGTCACGTACGTTACACAGATAAACTTCGCATTTCTTTCGAATGAGACACCTAGCGTGTATGTACGAGATGAATTCAGTGGAACTAGGTGTTAGATTCTCTTTCACCTCTATAGACTTTCCCTCTCCAGACTTTAGTTGAATCGTTCGTCGTTGGCAATCGATAATTGCTTGGTGTTCGGTGAGCCAATCCATTCCGAGGATGATGTCAAATTCATTATACGGTAATTCGACAAGATTGGCAGAGAACTGATGTCCTTCAACAATCAATGGACAGTCTTGATACACATGATTTAACCTCATACTATGTCCTAACGGGTTAGACACTAGTATAGGTTGTTCAAAGTTTTCTTTCATTACGTCAGCCTTGTCAGGCATAGGCACGCAAATATAAGATAACGTTGATCCAGGGTCTATCAACACATGCATGACAGAATCAAATAAGGAAAACATACCTTGAATGACGTCAGTGTTTTCCTCAGCTTGTGCCTTCATTGCTAAGTACGAGCAGGAGCTCGTCCCTGTTGCTGACTCTGGTTCTTGGCCGGATTAGATCCTGCCGTTGATCGTTGACATGGCGCAGGTCGTGCTGATGCTGATTGACTGACAACTGGGGAAGTCGGAAATGGTTTGCCAGGATTAGTGGGGCAATCCCTTCGAAAATGTCCAGGTTTGCCGCAACCTAGACATAATCCTTGGGCAAGCCAACAATCGCCTGGATGATGTCTCCCACATGTATCGCACAATGGGTGTTTCCACCCTCTTGATTTGTTTTCCGACGCCACAGAGTGCGTCTGCACCAATTTCCCCTTCTTTGAGAAGTGTGAATTGTTAGATTCCTGGAAGGGCCTTTTTCCTTTTGAGACAGAGCTGATGGGACGGTGAGTGCTTGAACTGACATTATTTGTCTTCAACTACTCAATGCAAGCACTCAAGTCACTGTCTGCCCTGGCTATGAGATCATAGGCCTCCGCGAAATCCACGGTTGTTAGGACGGACACACGCGACCTAAGGTCAGGTCAAAGTTTCTTCCTGAATTCCTCGATGCGATCGGTTGGGGTACTCACCAAGGTTGGTGCAAATTTAGCAAGATTGGTAAACTTCTGACGATACTCGGGGAGTGTTATGTCTCCCTGTTGCAATTCGACAAATTCTTTACGTCTTTCTTCGCTAAAACGTTTTGGAATATATTCTTGCTTGAATGCCCATTCGAAATGTGCCCATGTCCATGGCCTAGGGGTTCCTACACTCTCATCGGTCCTCTTACACCACTCGTAGGCTTCTTTGCGAAGCAGCTGAGATGCCAGTCGGGGATAGTTGCCAATGGGTACATTAAGATCCTCCAACACTCGAGCAGTCTGCTCGATCCAGTCCCACGCAATTTGGGGTTCACCGATGCGATCCCCAAAGAATAATTCTGCACCGTTATCTCTTAGCGTTTTGTAGGTTATCACTCGAGGTGGCGGTGGTGGAGGTGGTTGAAACATTGGTGTGTTGGCTATTTGTTGCAACACATTAGCTAGAAAAGCTGGAATCACAAGGTCGGGTTGACCACCAGCGTTTGGGTTATTCCCAACATTTTGTTGATTGACGGGTTCATTTTGGACGGGAGGGGTAAAACTAGATGCTTCAGTATGAACGCTGACGTGTTCATTGTTGCCTTGTTCGTGGGCGGATTCTTGACTCATTCTACAATAACAGAAATTCCTTTATTAGGATTCTTTTATTCAGTAGTTGAGTTTAAGACAGGAATTGCAAAGGGTTACAACAGTTGATACAATCAATGGATTTGAAACCAACAATAAGATAATTTTCTAAGCGTTTGCGTTCGATTGGTTGGATCGTGCCGAATCTACAGACGGGTCTTCCTTGCCCGACCCACATACACTACTGGCAGAGTCTACGCTGAACGTCTCTTCTGGGTCATCTCGTTCCCATGCAGCCTTGCGGCGTAGATAAATTCTTCGTTTCATTATTCTTGTGAATCGATGTGCATGTTGGTAACGTATCAACGAGTCATAGACATTTCGTTTGTTCTTTCGTCTTTTACCAAGTACGAAAGTGCGACTTGAATCAACACTTGATATCATTTCCGAACTAACAGTTGACATTTATAAAATTTGATACAGTCAATTTCAATACTCATTTTTTTATTACTTTCTTGGAGCAGAGGGATGCGAGAGTAGTGGATGCGATTGACAATATATTTTTTTTCTATATATATATATATATATATATATATATATATATATATATATTAACAAAAGAACCATAATTAATTAAGAACGCGCTTAACATGGGATTAAAGTACCAAAGTTCGACTTAATTAATTAAGCACACATTGATGATGAAGAGCTGTTGAAGGAGGAGGAGAAGTCCAAACAATGTCTTTCAAAGCGGGCTTCAGCTCCTTGCTGCAAAACTGGTCGTATTCCAGCGTGTCGCCGCTGGATTTCTTCACCTCCACCACCACAAACGACGGCGTCATGGCGAAGATATCCGCCGATATTCCCAGTTTGCCCTTCCTCCCGCTCTCCTGCCCCTGCAGCCTCACGTTCGAGTCCCCGCTCTTCTTCACGCTGAAGTTGCTCGTTTTCGCCACCGCTTCCAGCTTCGATATCACGCTGCTCGCCGGCTCCGCCGTCGCGAATCTCATCTCCTCTCTCCCGCCCCCCTTCCTCTCTTGAAATAAGGGGCTCAGGTCGAACCCCTGCGACAGGGATATGATGTGGAAGGCGTTCGGCGTCTCCAACTCTTTGGGTTCTTCGTCTTCCTTGCAGCAGCTCATCCTCGGGGGTGGCCGGGGGATGCATTTCTTGAACCAGGAGGAGGACATGATTTTGGCTATGTTGATTCTGGAATTCGGGTTCGGGTCGAGCATCTTGCTCACCAGTTTCCTGGCCTCCGGCGAGAACCAGGGCGGGCATTTGAAGTCCCCTCTGTAGATCTTCTTGTACATGGCGACGATGTTGTCGTCGTGGAAGGGGAGGAATCCGGCAAGGAGGACGTAGAGGATCACCCCGCAGGACCATATGTCCACCTTCGCACCGTCGTACCCCTTCTTCGCTATCACCTCCGGCGCGACGTACGCCGGCGTGCCGCACATCGTGTGGAGCATCCCGTCCTGCCGGAGGTGGTCGGAGAACGCGCTGAGCCCGAAATCCGTCACCTTCAGGTGTCCCTCCTCGTCCAGGAGGAGGTTCTCCGGCTTCAAGTCCCGGTGGTAGACGCCGCGGATATATATATATATATATATATATATATATATATATATATATATATATATATAGATATATATATATATATATATATATATATATATATAGATATATATATATATATAGATATACATATACATATATATATATATATATATATATATATATATATATATATATATGTATGTATATCTATATATATATGTATATCTATATATATACACACACACACACACACACATATATATAGATATATATATATAGATATAAATAAATAAATATATATATATATATATATATAGATATAAATATACAGATATATATATATATATATACATACATATATATATCTATATATATATATATCTATATATATATATATATATATATATATATATATATATATATATATAGGGGTCGGTTCCTGTGAGAATGCCTCTTATGGAGAGAAATGAGACTAAAATCTAGCCATTGGATCTGATGCATCGTGCGACTCAGATTGCATCTTGCGCTCAGATTTTGAGATAGTGCATTTTCAAAGGATTTTGGTGCATTTCGACGTGATGCATTTTTAAACTATTTTGGTGCATCTGATTTTGATGCAATCCTGACCCCTAGATCTTACAATCTAAAACACGAGATTGTATCAAAATCACCCTTTAAGGAGGGGGGTGGCCCATACCCCAACAAGTTGGCCAAGGTATCAAATACAAAAGGACATACGAAGGGAAAAGAAACAAACACCAAAAGGCAAATACATAAAACCAAGTACTAGAAAGTGGGTGCTTCCCGTCCCAACTTGTAATTGTCTTCTTCCATTTGGAGTAGAGTTTATGGATACTTGCAAAATACAATTGCAATGTCCCATGTTGGAGTGGATTCTGTTAGTGAAGTCCATCATTCGAGAGGGCTAGAGATCCTGACGCGCTCCATGGATACCAAGAGATTGCCCTTAAAGGAAATGCTAGGACACAACTGATGCAGTACCAAAAAGCTGTTTCCAACTTCTAGCTGCGGGTTCTATTCCAGAGAAACCAAGTGTTCTGAATTTTAGTGGCGAGAGCCAAAAACATGAAGCCTAAAATGGCCTTAACAAATGCATTCTGGTTTCACCAATCTTTGAAGTAAATTCAAAAGAAGCAATCTGGCAAACAAACCAAGTAACTCCAAAATTTGTTGATAATCAATTGAATAAAAAAGAGAGAATCATAGTAATTATAACAATCTACTCAAACCAACTTAATACAGGTCTTTATTTCGAGCTTTCAAATCGGAGAGGCGTTTACTCCTTCTTCTTGGGAGTGAAGAATCCTGGATTTGCAAGCAAATTTGGTTGAATTTTTTATTATTTCTCTTTATGTTTGCCTCTTTTTTAGCATGCCAATCTTCGTCTTCAGAACCTCTGTCTGTCTCCCATTCCTCTTCCGATGAAGGAGGTTTAAGAGCTTTTCCAGAAAGTTTGATCTCAGGCCCGGTGCCAGAAAGTTTGATCTTAGGCCCGGAGTTATAACACACATTATAACCCCATTGTGAAGAATCCAGGTCATTGTCTGAATTGGAGCATCCTAAGAAGTGAGGGGGGTTGGCTAGTGTGGTAGGATCAGAATTTCTAGGGGTGAATTCTTGAGCATTGGCTGAGAGTGAGTTCGCACGAGGTTGGGGCAAGATTGGGGGAGGGAAAGATTCATGGGCTGATAACAAGCATGAAGATTGAAAGGTTGTACTCTCTAACGGCTTATGGGAGTCAATACCGGGTAATTCACAAGAGAGAAGAGTTGCAGAGATGGAAAGAGGTGGTTGGTATGCTGGTTTAGAAATCGAGGCACACACCACAGCCATATCCAAAAAAGGAGGGGGAGGGGGAACCAATGTTTGAAGAAAATCAAAAGTTTTCTTAAAATAAGAGGTGAAGGATGCAAAGCCATACCCTTGAGAGCCTTCAGGGATGAAGACCCAGATTTTCCCATCGTGATGAAATTCACACAATTTGATGTGGTTCCTGAAACTTGAAGATTGAAAGTGTAACTATAACCGTCTGTTCCTTTCTCTTCGACAGGTTGAACACAGCTTCCCCTTCGAGTTCAGTGAATAGAGGTTCTCCAGTAACCAGGTGCAAGTGTCCAAACCAAGCCATATATTGTAACGTTTCCTCCCCTGAATTTCAGTGATGCAGATCTTCTTGTTGTAAATTGATGGAGTGAATATGAAGGTCTTACCTTCGATGGTGAACCTTAGACGGTATGGGTGAGGTCTCGATTCCGCATGGACTGTGAGTGGAATTGGATGGGAAGTAGACTCGTTGGAAAGTTCTAAGGTCGAAGAGAGTGCCTCTGCGTCCTTCCTTTCGCGGTTTGTGACTGGGTAGGATCGCTGAAGGATTTCTAAGAAAGATGGTGATTGAGATAATTGAATCTGCAATTTGGTATGAATTGAAGTGTGGGATTGCCTGCATAATGTTAGATTTGGAGGGGTGTTGGCGGAGGAGAAGACGGTCTGAAACAACGGCGGAAGAAACACTGGCTGAGGCGGCGTAGAGCTCTGACCTCTCTCTAAAACTGGATCCATCTTACCAAAACACACACACACACACACACACACAGATATATATATATATATATATATATATATATATATATATATATATATATATATATATATATATATATA
Organism: Cuscuta australis; assembly: GCA_003260385.1. Lineage (NCBI taxonomy): Eukaryota > Viridiplantae > Streptophyta > Magnoliopsida > Solanales > Convolvulaceae > Cuscuta > Cuscuta australis. The sequence goes on along the minus strand of NQVE01000077.1, from coordinate 47,889 downwards.
TATATATATATATATATATATATATATATATATATATATATATATATATATATATATATATATATATATATATATATATATATATATATATATATATATATATAATATATATATATATATATATAATATATATATATATATATATATATATATATATATATATATATATATATATATATATATATATATATATATATATATATATATATATATATTAAAGGAAACTTTATTAAACAAGAGGAAAAAAGAGGAGGGATTACAATCTAGTGTTCTGGAAACTACAAATGCCCACTTGAAAAATAGATGACTTATACAAAAAAGTGGTATTTAATTTATTTGCTCAAAACCAAGCTTGAGTGAGTTTGTTTATGGATGTCAACAGCCCGTTGATGGATGGTTTATGTCCTTGGTAGAGAAAGGAGTTGTAGAGCTTCCAAATGGACCAACATAAAAGACCAGGCAGGATAAATCTCAAGTTCCCTTTGATGCTGCCCTTGTTTGACGAAAACCACCAGCTGAGAATGATTTGCTGAGCAGTTAAATCTCCTCTTGCTGAAGGTGCATTGACAACCAGAGAGTAAGTTTTCCAAATATGGGATATCATCGAGCAGCCTACGAAGATATGTTGTTCATCAATATCCAGTTCACCATAGAAAGGACAAGGTGTGTTTATCATGATTCCCACTTTTTGAAGGTTTCGTGGGAAAGGTAGCAACTTGTTTAAAAACCGCCAAAGGAAGATGCTGATTTTTCCGATTTGCCTCTTGTCCCAGATACAAACAGAAGTGAACATTCTTGGCTTGTGTTGGGAAAATATTATAGATTTTGATGATGATGTATTTAGATTATAATAGGGACTTTAGGCCTACCCCAATATTCAATGTAATTTTTCTTTTTAGAAATATTGTTAAAACCGAGTTCTTGAGATTTCCAATAAAATTGTGATATTTCTTTAAGTGGTTTGATACTTGAAGACTTAATCAGATACAGTGATATGGAAATTCGATATCTTGATCGGAAATGTCAGAGACAAGTAAGGATTTCTCAAAGCAGTTGAAGATCCTCTAATCCGGAACTCTACATGATAACCGGATGTCTCGCTACAACCCACTGAAGGCTAAGTCATCCAAATCGGAAGACTAGCGCGGATCTCTTTCTCACCCGGAAGTCAAAAAATGACTCTTCCGGATTTGTCAGCGAAAGAACCGGATGCCTCAACAAAGACCAGAACTCTCAGAAGCGGACAAGTGAGAAAAGACTTAGAAAATTATCGAAGTCTTGAATGAAGAAATTCTACCCGTTGGTAAGGAAAAATCAATCTCTTGATTTTCAACGGCTAGACTGAAGATAATTATGCTGATTCAAGAACAAATGACTCGAAGACAAAGTCTGGACCTCTCAAATTAAAGAACCCGTCCAGAATTCCTAAACAAGCACTAGAAGACAAACTGAGTAAAGAGCTACAGTCCAGAATTCTTGAACAACGGCTAGAAGACGGATTCTATGGAAAAAGGAATCCATCCTCAAACAATTGGGTATGTCCAAACACCCATTCCAATGAGGAATCCTCAATCACAATCTTCATTCAAAATTGAAGCCAGCAAATGCAACGGATAGTCTATTTTGATTAACGGATAGATTACCCAATCCAGCTATAAATAGCATCCTTGGAAGACTGGAGAACATATGATAAAGAGAAACGAACACAACGAAGCAATCTCAAACAACAAAGCTATCTCATTCACAGTTAGCCCAAAAAGCTTGATAAAGAGAGATTTCTAAACTCCTTAACCAGAAGCAAACTTCTCCTCCTTCCAAAGAGCTATAGTGTAAGCACTTGAAGATTTCCTTGCCTCAAGTACCACACCACGTTGAAGGATATAACTTTTAATCAAACTTCTTGATTAAAAGGGGGTAGATCAACTTTCTTACAAGTTGATCTTGCAAGTCCTATTGTTCGGATCTTGCAGTTGTTGAAGAAGTGTGACCTTCAAAGGAACAACAAAGCCAGCACGAGTGCAGTAGCAACTTTGGCCTTGCGAAGATATACCGTGCAGAAATTCACACAAGTGTAATTGTTGGTTCATTATTCAACAACCAACTACATAGTGGATTTTGAGGACGTAGAAGGATTACCCCACCTTCGAACCTCGTTAAAGTTTGCGTGTCTCTCTCTTTTATCTTTACTTATACTTGCAATTATATTAACTGTGAAAACTAACACATCCATATTGATTACTGCTCACTACCCACCAAATTCCGCGCACAATCTAAAGTTCACAAGAACTCTACATTAACATTCATTTTCATGTTTTCAAAAGAAACAAAAAAGTTTTAAATTTGTAACAAAGTCTATTCACCCCCCCTCTAGACTTTGTATCTCACCACTTTGGGACCACCAATTGGTATTAGAGCTAACTTCTCACTATCTACGTTTAGATTAAAGAGAAGCGATCATAATGGTGAACAATATGGATCACGGTTTGCCCAAGTTTTCTCTTCTAGGTTATGATGATTGGAAGATCATGATGGAAGCACACCTCTACGCCCTGCATGATTGCATGTGGATGGTGCTTGAGGATGGACCCTTGAAAATCCAAATGGAGAACTACGATGAGGAATTTGCCATGATGGTCAAGCAATTCCGGAAGTTCAAGAAGTTCTTCAAGAAAGCTGACTCAGTAAGAAGGCCAACCAAGGGAAAGCCACAGGTAAGTGACTCCCCTCCTGAATTGTATTTATGTTATAATTGCAGGAAGCCTGGCCACTGGAAGTCAGCATGCCCGTACCCAAAAGTGGAGAAGTACGGAGAAAGAGAAAGGAACGAAAAGAAGGAGGCAATGGTAGCAGCTAAAAGTGATGAGTCATCCAGCTCAAGCTCGGATAAAGAAGCCCTCGTCTGCATGGAGTGCAGAGCTGAGAAGTCCAACCCTGAGGATCGGTGGACTATGTCAAAAGATGACACCCTTTGCTTAATGGCCAAGGATAATGCTGATCAAGAGGTAACTTCACAAACCTCTTGCTCATCTTCTTATGAAAGCATACCAACTTCTGAAAATCTTTTCGACCAGTTCAAAAAGATGATAGAAGATTTTGAGGAAATAAATCTAAAACACTCATCCTTAACAGAAGAGAACAAGCTATTAAGTGAAGAGAATCTCAAGTTGACTGAAGGTTGAAAAAGTCAACTAAGTGAGATTACTCAACTCAAGGCTGAAAATGAATCTCTCTCTGAAAAGGTGAAAACCCTCAACAAGGAGCTAGGGATACTTAAGTCCAAAGAAGCATTGGATAAGCTTCTTGAAACGACCAAACATAAGGGTTGTGAAGGGCTTGGGTTTGACCCCTCCAGTTCCAAAAGGAAAGGGAGAACAACTTTCATCCCTCCTAAACCTACTGCCAAACCCAATAAGCAGAAAGGAAAGGAAAAGGAGAAACCCAAAGAAGTTCCCAAAAGGTAGTCCCTCCTAAGAACTATAGGAAGTTGGACAAACCTCAAAAAGGAAACAATTTCAGAAGAAAACCTTCTAACCCCCACTATACACGAGGCTATACTCATTATGGGGTAGATAGGAGTTTTCCGAGAAATTCTGAGTGGAGAACTATGCCAAGATATAGTCATCCTCCACCCCAGAAACTGTTTGTTCCACCCAAGTATGCTTACAACCGTCACAGATCACACTGTGCACAACCTAGACAAAACTATAGGTCTTATCAACCTAGGTTTGCTAGGAGGAAACAGGAAATTGCACCTCCTGCTCGTAGGAAGTTTTATGCCTACAATTATGATTACAATCCCAACAAGTTTAGAGCTGCAAGGAAAATTCCCTGCAACTTCAAACTTGATGTAGGGACACACACCATTAACTATTCCGGACCCAAACTGAATTGGGTACCAAAATCTTCCTCCTCCTAATACAGGAAGCCGCTAAGTACCCAGGTGTCTTGTACTTAGACAGTGGCTGTTCAAGACACATGATGGGTGATACGAGTCTTTTGAGCAATCTAATTCCCTATGATGGTCCAAGAGTTACTTTTGGAGGAAGCAATGATTTCGGCCTTACAAAAGGGCTAGGAAATCTGGTGTACAAGGGACTAACAATCGAAGCTGTATCTTATGTGGAAGGTCTCAATTACAACCTTCTTAGCATAAGTCAGTTTTGTGATAAAGGTTACTCTCTGGAATTCTGCAAGGACACGGCATCCCTCAAGAACATCTCCACAAATGAAGTCATTCTCACTGGGAAGAGAATCAGAAACATGTATGAAGTAATGTGGGACGATGTCAAGGAAGCATGCCTAATCAGCAAAGGTGACATTAACCTTCTATGGCTTTGGCATAAGAGGTTGAGCCATCTCAACTTCAAAACTCTCAACAAGCTATCCAAAGAAAGGTTAGTAGAAGGCCTTCCAAAGCTGTATTCAAGAAGGAAAGCATTTGTGATGCTTGCCAGAAAGGAAAGCAAGTCAAGTCCACTTTCAAGGCAAAACCGGCACCCTCAACTACAAGGATACTAAGTCTTGTTCACATGGACTTATTTGGACCTGTTACTCCAATAAGTCTAAGTGGAAAGAAATATGTCCTGGTGGTAGTTGATGATTATTCAAGATACACGTGGACAATCTTCCTCAACAGCAAGAAGGAAACTCAAGGGAAGCTCACAAACTGCATGAAGCTTATTCAAAACCAAGCAAGTCAGACCATCCAGAAGATCAGATCTGAAAAAGGCACAGAATTCCTGAATGAAATCATCATTCATTACTGTGAAGAAAACAAAATTCTTCATCAGACATCCGCAGCAAGAACACCTCAGCAGAATGGTGTAGCTGAAAGAAGGAACAGAACCTTGAAGGAAGCAGTAAGAACCATGCTAGCAGAAGCTTTCTTGCCAAAGAGGTTCTGGGCTGAAGCTGTTAACACAGCCTGCTATACTCAAAATAGGAGTATGATTTATAAAAGGCACAACAAAACTCCCTATGAACTATGGAACGGGAGAAAGCCTAATATATCATATTTCCATATTTTTGGGAGCAAGTGCTTTGTGTTAAACAACGGGAAGAATCATCTGAACACTTTTGATGAGAAATCAGATGAGGCCATCTTCCTAGGATATTCCATGGTGAGCAAGGCATTCAAAGTCTTCAACAAAAGAACCATGATCACTAAAGAGTCAATACATGTTATTTCTTTATGAAAAACATGTGGTTGACAAGCCATCAAAGCATGATCATGAGGTTCTGGATCTCTCAGACAAGGATGAAGAAGTCAATGAAGGAGATAGAATGAAGCCCACGGAGTTCATTCCATTTGGAAGTCTACCTCTAAAGACTTCACAAAGAAATCCGGATTCAGACGATGCTGAGCCTACCGGAAATCATGGCCAGCCTTCCAATATTCTGGATCACTCACAAGGCAACAATTCCGGAAGTGGCGACCCAGTGCCTATCCATCCGGAAACACCAACAAATTCTGTTCTTCAACCAAAAGCTGAACTAGATCAACCGGTCAATCCTAATCAACACAATCTTCGTTGGTTAAAGGATCATCCTCCTCAACAAATCATTGAAGATATTCAATCTGGCGTTCGCAAAAGGAGTGCTCAACAGAATCTAGAAGCTATGCTTGCTTGTTTCATCTCACAAGTGGAACCAAAGAATATTGAAGAAGCTCTAGCTGATTCTGATTGGATCAATGAAATGCAAGAAGAACTCAACCAATTCACCAGAAATGACGTCTGGAAACTTGTTCCTAGACCTACTCATCAACATGTCATTGGGACAAAGTGGGTCTTCTAGAACAAGATGGATGAAAACGGAGTTCTTGTCAGAAACAAAGCCCAGTTGGTTTCCAAAGGTTATTACAGATGTTGCGGTGAAAGATGATATTATGTGTGGCGGAGCAATCCTACGCACAGGCACAGGAAGATTCATTGGAGCAAAGTCAGCAATAATCCAAGGAACAGAAAACAGTGAAGAAGGAGAATTGGCTTCTGCACTAATGGGCCTTAAATGGGCTGTTAGTATCACAACACAACCCATCAACATCCACTTAGATGCAAAAAATGCGGTGAAACGAATCACGGAGAATAAATAGGAGGACCTTTTTAGTAACGAGATTCATCAGCTGCTGGCAAAAAATAGAGGTCTAGCAAGACATATTTTCAGAGAGGAAAATACGGCAGCTCACTCTCTCGCACGTTACGCTCTCACAAATAACTTGTTTCGATCATTCAATGTATTTGAACAGTTACCTCCATCTGTTAGAGGGGAGATCCACTGTGACCCCTTTTGTACCTTTATTCGAATCACTTAATAACATTTTCTTTCAAATATATATATATATATATATATATATATATATATATATATATATATATATATATATATATATACTCTAGTGAGATGACATTTTATGGTGAGATGACATGCTTCGGTGAGATGACGCAAAGCTCACCACATTACACTGCAAAGCTCACCAATGGCCAATGTAAAGCTCACCTGGAAATAAGGCAAACCTCACCACTTTGAACACCAAAACTCACCCTTTTTTTATTTTGAAAATGAAAAAATTAATAAAAAATAAAATAGCAACACCGGTCAACCACCGGTCAGTGGCGGCGGCGTGGCGGCGGCGTGGCGGAGGTGTGTGTGTGTGTGTGTGTGTGTGTGTGTGTGTGTGTGTGTGTGTATTACCTGAAAGCAGCACCCGAGGGTGTGACAGAGCCCAGGAAAGCTTCGTCTTATTTGAATTAAAAAAACAAGAGTACAAGAGGAGGGGGTGGGCTAAGCCCCAACAGTAGCCCAAATGAAACCCCCAAAAGAAAACCAACAATATCAAAGCCTATTCCCTGAAATATATAAATATAAAGAACCAATGGCATCCCAACAAGTATTTAGTAAACAAACCTAATACAAATCAAAAGGGTTACAATGAAATCACTTCCTCTTGCATTGTTTGTCACCAGCTTGTTGACCCTTTTTCTTTGTATTCCCTTTTTTCTTTTTCTTTTTCTTGCCTTTACCTTTACCCCGATGATCTAAGTCTTCCAGAACGTGATATTCCTGGACCTTTTCAGCATCCAATAAATCAGGGTCATCTTCTAGTATTCTATCCCCAAACAGTAAGCTTTGTTCCTCTTCCAAAAGACGAGAACTATTACTCTCATGATCTCTAAGTCCCACACTAAAAATAGTATTCTTTGGTGAACTCTCAGTCATCATCAAATCATTTTGGAGATCCTCTGCTTTAAGGTTTAGAGCTTTCATATCCTTTATAGATAGTTTAGATGGCATAAGACTTCTGGGGTAGATTGGAGAGGCATGAAATGATAGTTTATCTTTGGTTGAGCTTCTGATTACTTGTGAAGAGGAGCCTGCAATCGAGTGAAAAACTCTTGTCCCGGGCTGTACTGAAGAGCAAACTGCCAGTGCTAAACCAATCCCTTCTACAGGGGTAATTTGAGAGTTAGAGTCTTGTAGTTCAAAGTCAGCAATGGGCTTGAATTTTACTCCTTCTCTTAGCACTATGGAACTTATTGCCACATCTATTGGAGCACCACAATCTGCCTTTGAATTTCCAGCTTCCCAAGTTGGCATATCAACCGTTACATTTGAAAAGGAACTCGTTCTCGTAGAAGCCAGAGCAAGTTGCATCTCTTTAGACAAAGACATTAAGGAAGAATCATAAGCCTGATTGCTAACAGGTTTCACCATAGTAGAGCTCAAGAGGGGGTCGGTTATGGTTGTAGAAGACTTTAGATAGCAGCCAATGTCTTTATTAAACAGAGCTTTGGAAATGGTCTGAGCATCGGGGGTTTCCTTCTCAAAAGAGTTTGGGTATAAGCATCTAGTATCATCAACTCATAATTCAGTACCATTATTTTCAAACATCATACCAGCCGATCTAAGCTTAGCAAGGAACAGTCTAAAACCATACCTAGTGTAACCCTCAGGAACAAATATTGAGGTGGAACCATTTTCTCTCATTTCTTTTAACTGAACGAAAAACCCAAAGGAGTTTGAATCAAAAGAGAATCGGAAATCACGGGTACCATCCTTTTTGGTCTGAACCCAATTGGTGAGCACTGGTCTTTGGAGAATTAAATCGAAGCATGAACAAATCCAAATAAGGGTACTCTTGTTTATCCAAAATCGATAAGATTTGTACCTTCGTTCTTCTGAGATCTCAAGGAATTTAGCTTTTGAAACATTGAAGGAGAACCTTTTCGACTGAACCTTAAATCTTCCGTTGGCATCTGGACCTTTGAGCTTTGAGCAATTTTGGATTGCTTCTTGAATGTGCCGTCGGGAGTCATTAATTCCTTTCTAATTTGCAGGTTCGATGCTGTTCTTCCGCCGACTAGTTTTCCCACCGGCATAGATCTACGTTGATAGCAGCGGCTAGGAATGGAAACCCGATCTCCAGAGCCCCCCCTCTCTCTAAGCCCATTTTCCATATTATATATATATATATATATATATATATATATATATATATATATATATATATATATATATATATATATTATATGTATGTATATATATATATATATATATATTATATATATATGTATGTATATATATATATATATATATAGGGATTGACTCCAGTGAGATGACACATTATGGTGAGATGACGCAAAGCTCACCAAACTACACTACAAAACTCACCCATGGACAATGCAAAGCTAACATAGAAATAAAGTAAAGCTCACCACTTTGAACATCAAAACTTACTTTTTTTAATTTTAAATATTTAAAATTAATAAAAAATAAAATAGCAACACCGGTCAACCCCGGTCAGCGGCAGCGGTTGCCGACGACCGGCGGTAGGGCAGCGGCGGATTCCGGCGACCGGCAGTGGGGCGGATTCCGATGACCGGCGGCGGGGCGGATTCCGTTGACCGGCGGCGGGGCGGCGGCGGATTCCGGCGACCTGTGGCAGCGGTGCGGTAGCGAAAGATGCCGGCGACCGGCGGTGTCCAGCGGCGTCAGGTGGCGGTCAAAGGTCTCGGTCAACGGTCAAAGTCCAGTCAGCATCCCTTTCTTTGATTTCATTTTTTCAAAAAAAAATGAAAGTGTTGAAAAAATATGGTGAGCTTTGCCTTACAATTTGGTGAGCTTTGTAGTTGTCCTTGGTGAGCTTTGCAGTTGGCAATGGTGAGCTTTGCGTCATCTGACCGTAGGATGTCATCTCACCGTAAGGTGTCATCTCACTAGAGTCAATCCCATATATATATATATATATATATATATATATATATATATATATATATATATATATATATATATATGTATGTATATATATATATATATATATATGTATATATATATATATATATATGTATGTATATATATATATGTATGTATATATATATATATGTATGTATATATATATATATAATCATATGAAAAAAGATATATATGATGGGGGATTAGGGTTTGTAGAGAGAAAGGGAGCCGCCACCCACTGGCGATCGAATTGGGATGTTGGATGGAGATGGTCTCATCATCGTCAACGACAGAGAGAAGGATGGTTTCAAAGACCAAAACATGTTACGAGGAAAAGCCAGTTCAATCACGAAAATTGGGGGAGAGACAGAGATAGATCATTCAAAGCCAAATTTTGCGGTAAGGGTATCAGAGGACCGGTGCTTATAAATGATGGGATGATCGCGATCGCCATTAAAAGCAAGGAATTCATTATCACAGCTACAGATTCCATCACTATCTCCGAGAGAAAAAATGGTAAGAACCACCATATATCAATCTCTAAATCTTCTGCAATTTGGTTAACTGAAACCTTAAACCACCCTCCTTTGGTGAGGGTTGGGCGGGCTGTATCAAGGTTCGAGGGGTCTCTCGTAACTAAATTTCAATGAGATGCCAATACATATGGGAACTATGTAAGATTAACTGCAGGACTAGAAGGCAGGGTCGGAAATATCTTCATACCTACAGGACCCAACTCAGAAGGCATTTCTCTCTTTGTCAAAGCCATCAATGAGGCTGTAAATCTTAGAGGGGATAATGCATATAACCCAGGAGAAGTAAGGGTTGACAAGGAAGTAAAAGGGGGTGAGGAACCTTCTTCAATGCAAACAAAGTGTGGAAACAATGAAGAAAAAACAAAAGAAGAAATAATTGGAAAAGGAGAAGAAATGGAAATGAGGAAGCCTTCAATTTCTTCCGCGCTGTTAGACTTAGACATCCAGAAAGCAACTATGGTAGGGGACGAATCAGATAAGGGTAAAAAAGCCATTTCAGAACAGCCACTACAGGGTAGTGAAGAAGATATAACTGAAAAACTTTTTCTACCTGTCTTCCAAGCATACTTTGATGCTCTTTTTAAAGGAGCACAGAACCAAATAAAAGAGGCGTTGGTTAAAAAAGAGTTATTGGATAATCTCAAGAAGGGATTGCTTCTCAATCAACATGGAAACGCTGCGAGGGCTACAAGGGAAACAATTAAAAGCATGGAGATGGTCACCATGGTTAACTTTGAAGGCGCCAAATATCGTGTCTTCATTTCATACTCCAGTGCAGATAAGGAATCTGTGGCAGAATTCCTCTCAGGTGAATCACATGAAAATTAAATAATATTCTAGGAGTTTGGTTTCAATAGAAGAACTCCTCTCGGGTTAATCTCAGCAGAATTCCTCTCATATGGTTGAATATTTTAGGGATCCTATTATAGGCTATTCTTAATTTAATCTCTTCTTGAAAAATCCTATGGTAATGTGGGTTTTGGGTTCAACACACTGGTCTGGATATTATGAAGGGTTGAGAGTGGGGATTTTGGGTCCAACATTCTGGTATGGATGGAGTGAAGAGTTGGGAGTGGAGTTTTTGAGTGTTATTATTGGCAGGAACTTTAGGTAGGATTTCTCAATATAATTTATTCAATTTGCTACCACAAGGAAAGGGGAAGTCATTTTTTTGTTTGACAAGAACACAAGATTATGGGACAGTAATAAAGGGGATAAAGGTGAATTTCGAAAGCATGGACTGGAAACTGCTCTAGAACTGATTTTTGGAAGGATCACGATGATCTCAGCATCATTCTATGGAGTAGTTTGTAGGATTTTAGATGCTTTGGGTTGATACCATTTTACTTTATCTTTGTTAGTTGTTGTTTTTCACATTATGGTTTCTACGATTCAGTGGCTGTTTGCTTTTCTTGAGCAAGTGCAGCTCTAACTCTAGATGGACAAGAACTAAGATAACGATAGATAATAAAAGAATCAGTCTTGTGCCTATCCTCCTTTGCTAAAAGAGCAGCCGGCTGATTTCCTTCCCGAAGCACATGCGAAATCCTGTGAGAGAATGTCAATAGGGAAAGGAGAGGCAGCAAGGTGAGTAAATTTAGAGATCCTCTGAATCACCTCCAAAGCATCAGTTTCAAAAATGATTTCTTTTTGAAAAGAAAACGCCCATGTAATAGCTTGAATTGCTGCAAGAACCTCAGCTTGGAAAGAAGAGTTCCGTGAGAGACGAAAAGAAGCTGCATAGACAAACGAACCCTCTTTGTTGCGTAGTATACCAGCTCCTCTTTGGCAGTTGGGTGTAAAAGAGGCATCAACATTAAGCTTAAGCCTACCCTTTGGTGGAGCAAGCCATTTAACAATACGCACTTTAGCCTCCGTTTTGAAAATAGGTGAATACGCACGTTTCTGGGATACCATAGGAGAATGAATAAGATGGGATACCATATCACCATGTCTCCACTATTTAGCTCTCATGAACCTGCTCCAAAGACAGTTTGATTGATTAACCTTCCACCAAAGTTTACAAGAGTATGCTTGCTCCAGGGATTTGAGATCTCTAATCCCAAGGCCACCCTCCTCTTTTGGTAAACATAACCTCTCCCAGCGAATCCAATGATGCTTGTTGGCATTACCACCCCACCAGAAACGAGCCATCTTTTGGCCCAAAATATGGCCTATAGATTCAGGCAAAGTGCTAGCTGCAAGAAAATAGTTAGGGATGGTATTGAGGACATGGTTAATAAGTATCAACCTACCCGCTGCGTCCAGATTACGTTGAAACCATCCATTAAGTTTCTTATCAAAGGAATGGATTATATGAGCACAATGAACACTCCTAGTGATTCCAAGATCAATTGGAACTCCAAGATAGGTGAAAGGTAAGGCCTTAAAAGGAATATTAAGCGCCAGTTGCAGTTTGTTAATCAGTATAATGTTAGCCTTCTTCCCAACCACAAAGCTGCTTTTTTGGTAGTTAATAGTCTGCCCAGAAACCAGTTGGTAGTCCTCCAGGAATCTTCTCAAATTCAAGATGGATCTGGCATGCCCAGAGGAAAAGATAATAATATCATCAACATAAGAGAGGTGAGTAATAGGTATGCTTCTAGTACCACAATTTAAGTGGCCAATTTTGCCCAGTGAGAAGAGCTTCTTGAGGTTCCTTGAGAAGCCTTCATTAGCAATTATAAAAAGAAGGGGAGAGAGTGGGTTGCCTTGCTTAATGCCTCTAGATTGGCCAAAATAACCACATGGTTTTCCATTAAATAAAACAGAATACTTAGAAGAGCTAAGCAGATTTTTAACCATGTTAATGAACTATGCACAGAAGCCAAACTGTTGGAGAATGTCAAACAAATATGACCATTTCAGTTTATCAAACGCTTTAGCCATATCAAGCTTAATGATAAGATTACCTCCATTAGATTTTCTGTTGATGTGATGAACCATCTCCTTGGTAATTAAAATTTGATCTAGAATTTCCCTACCAGGTACATAGGCACCCTGCTCTTTTGAAATAATTAGGTTCCCTACCAGGTACATAGGCACCCTGCTCTTCTGAAATAATTAGGGGCAGGAGGGTACCCAGCCTCTTGGAGATGCATTTGGAAGCAATTTTAGAAGCCATTGTAGAAAGGCAAATAGGCCTGAAATCATTGAGCCTTTGAGCAATCTCCACTTTAGGCAAAAGGCAGATATTGGAACTGGCAGCTGCAGGAGGAAGAGGAATGCCCAAAAAGACTTCTTGGCAAGCTGAGGTGACATCCCTCTTAACAAAATCCCAACATGCTGGGATTGGTTCAGGAAAAAGAAGAGGAGGGATGGCATTTAAGAAACTCTCATAGACATCCTGGGAGGGCATTGGTTCATGAGAATTGAAAAGATTCTTATAGTGCTCCACCACCATGGCCTCAAGAGAGGCAGTGTCTTCAATAGTGTGGCCTTGGTCATTAGTCAGAGTGGTAATTCTTTGCTTTCTTCTCTTCTCCTTCACAAGGTTATGGAAAAATTCAGTATTGGAATCTCCATCTTGAAGCCATTTAACATTACATTTCTGCCTCCAAAAGGCATGTTCTCTTTTGGAAATAACAGCCAGTTCAGCCTGCTTAAGATTGCAAAGGGCTCTATGGTATGGAGAAGGATCAGCCTCATAAAGCATCTCAGTCCTAGCTGCATCCTCATCAGCTTCTTTCATCATATCAAAAAGGTTACCAAAATGCACTTTATTCCAAGAGGACAGTTTACCTTTAAGATCATGTAGCCTATTAAAGAGGCTGAGCGTACCCCCATGAAAAGGAATTTCCTCCCAACACCTCTTGCAGAACTGCATAAAATCATCTCGAAAAAGCCACATGTTTTGGAAACGAAAAGATTTTGAGGTTTGACAAGGCTCAATTTTAGAGGTGAACAAAATAGGGCAGTGATCACGCTTTTATGTAATTCAAAACCCTCCAGCTTCACAAAATAAAAATACTCTGTACAGCGCTATCTTAAATTAGCTTCAACTTAAATCTGTGTAAAGAGCATGTAGCAGAACTTGCATTTATCCAGAAATTCAAACTAAAAAACACACTCCTAAATGATACACGGATGCAAAGAAGCACTTAATAGAGAACACATAAAAGCGACATGCAATTCAAACTTTGCAATTCAGTAATGGTATGATAACATACAATACAGTAAATATCCCCAGAATAAGAGAAAGGCACAATTAGTGTGAACCATCCGAAACAAGAAAAACTACATTTAAGACAACAATATTACCTTTGAAGCAAATTGAACCTCCTTATCCTGACAGATCTCTTTCATGTATCGCATTACAAACAAGCCACAGTCTACACTCCCTTTTTGCATCGGGATGCCCTAAAAAACAACAATATTAAGTACGTTATACAACACTTCTCATTCAACCTGCATTACATACCAAATAGTAAGAATCATATAATACCACCATCTTCTCCCAGGACACTTTCTTCTTCAACATAGGTGTGTTCATGGTACTCTTGTACAAAACTATAGCACTATAAGGAAACCAGAAAAGATAAATAGAGAAATGTTAAAATTAAAAGTGATAGAAAATACCAAATATTTTTGTTCATTGAGTCACTACTTACTTATCAACCACTTCAGTCCACTCCTGACTATCTATACGCCGTTTAAGGGGGTCCATGTAGTACACTACCTCTTCATTAGGTTTGAAAACAATCAAAGCCCAATGATTCCTACAAATAAAAACATATATGAATTACGACATTCTCACAAACTTAGAGAAATTCGCATTTACATAAGTGTATTAACAAAGCATTACAATGCAAATTGAAGACTAAGTTCACAAGGAAGAAACAATTCAGAACATCAGTTCTTGACATGAACAACTTAAACATACCTACACGTCATTGAACGGTATTAGAAAGTGTTGTCCATCACAGGCCCCCTTAAAGCGATCAGCAAGCTTGCGTGACCTCTGCCCTATGTTCCCACATGCAAGCGTCCCTACCATGCCGGGATCCACGAAAGAGATCATCTGAAGCATTTTGTTTTTTTTCACAAGCTCATACAGGCAGCTGCAAGGGTAATTACATGATAGTTATGTCACTTGTCCATAAGAATATTATATCAAAAGGCTTTTAACAATGACAATAAAATGTTTGTGTGATGACATTCTCACTGGATGTATATTGTAATTATGCTTCCAGCCATCTCGCCACGAGCGCACAGAGCATGTATATCACTCAGAAAAACCGATAACTTCTTTTCCACCCCAAAGGCATCTTTATTAAGGACAAAAGTATGTGCTCTATCATCAGACAATGCTTCCTTAGCCCATAACCATAGCTGTTTCAACTGCAGTGGATACTCAGCACCAAATTCTACTTGGAACTCTTGGCCACATTCCTCATCGTCTTGAACATGTGCCTTTTTCAATCTTTTAGGGGCCTTTTTCTTTTTGACAGTTTTTAAATTGCTCTATAAAAAAAATTGCACGTGGGTAAATATATTATCTAAAAGAATCAAGTAGACATAATAGTAGATATATATATATAATAACCTTTCCTTTAGGAAGCACATCCAAGACTATCAGCTCCTTAGGCCATGCTACAAAAGTTCCTTTGGCTTGTTCAACAGTAAGTACTTCACCGGGGATTGGGACTGGAATGTCATCATCTGGAAAATATCAAAGATTAAAAACATGAGTACTTCTAAAATGTGTGCATTTCATCCTTAGCTTATACATTCAAAATATTAATAACTTGCTCATGCAAACCTTTTATTGCTTCTGTAATGGACACCTTTGCATATTCTTCACCCAGTTTTTCACCATGTAGGGTGAGGTCATCCATCCGGGAGAATCCATACACCTTTGCATGTGCAACAATATTGTCCACAGAACCAACAGAAAGCTGTGCCATTTGGCTCTCCCCAGAATCAACATCAACGAAGATATCTTTTTCTGCTTTCTTCCCTACTTTAAGTCCTCCAACTTCCACAAGCTTCTCCACAGTATTAATTTCTTGATCTTCACTCTCATTCTTTTCTCTTTCTTTTTCATTTTGTTTCTCATCAACATGCTCAGCCACGGATAGTTTATGATTACACTCATCACCAATGTCATTATTCTCTGTGAGTGGTTCAAGTTCTGCATCAAATGAGTCCTTTAGATTCTTCCTTGCCACTTGTTGATTCTGCCCACCTTCCCTGAATTTAGGTGACCAGCTAGCCTCTTGGGAAGGGACAGCGGGACTACTTCCTTGTTTCTTCCAGATCTCTGATTTCAACTTCTCTATCTCAACCATCCAAAAAGCATCTCTTGAAGCAACAATGTTATTCACCACCTCTGCCAAAAGTTGTCTCACACCCTCCTTCACTTGCTCATCAACCGTTGTTTGTGTCTTCTGCTTCTTTGACCGCGGGAGATTTAAATACACAGACTTCCTCACATGCATTCCTTGACCTCGAACTCTTCCACCGTGCTCGGGCTTCCCAAGAGCCTTGGTCAATAAATAATCATCACCTTCTTCAGTAAGCACACCAGAACATACTTGTTCCCTTAAGAACTCCTGAAAAGGAACCGGAATTCTATCAATAAAACAGAAGTGGTATAGAACTCAAAATTTTAACATTACACTAAAGCATCAAAGGAATAGCCATTGGATGAAAAACAACGGGGCTGCTGGGATTAGAGACATACAGCAATATTGTAACGCCCTACAACCCGGTCTATTAGAATTGATTATTTTAAATAATTAATTACTGTTCCGGTCCAGAGTTGGGGAAAATAAAAAAAGTTCTTAGAAAAATTATTTGAACACGTCATTAAATTTGTTTTGACTGTCTGATTCCAAAAACGTAAACGGTTTTCAATTTGGACCCATTCAGGGGGGAAAGCGCGTACCATTTAGGTCAGATTTTACACCACAGAGTAGAGTTTAGGGAGATAACTCCCCATTTAATTCCTTCAAGAAACTCACGCCACTACACCTTCCCTCACCATTCATTTTCCACATTTTAATTCACCATTAACACTCATTACTCCATCATCAATATATATCAACTCCCTCTTCATTTCCTTCACCTCCCTCACATTTTGGTAACTCCCAGTCACATCATCTCCTTTCCCCTTCCCTTTGTGCATTTTCAGCCAACCCACAACAGCTCAAGGAGGGATTCCGGGAGTAGGCGAGGAGGTGGAAGAGAAGGAAGTTCACGCGAGAAGCCGATCGTTCGTTCGTTCGTTGGTCTATTCGTTACCATCATCCATTCATTTCGTTTCTGTTTCATCAACCCCATCATTTAGAGGTGAGTAGTTGTCCCTCTAATTCTAGAACATCAAGTCATAATCTATGTTGTTATATTCATAGGAATATCGTACGCAACCTACGTAGAATCTATGCATGTTCGTAGGTTAACCATCAAGCATATGTGTGTCCATGTTATCAAGTTATGTACTCGTTAATATAAACATTTTGAAACTCCGTATATTCATGGAATACTTAACATGTAATCTTAAACGTTCATTTCAAAAACTCCCAATGTATAGATGATAAGCAAACAGTCAAAATGGGAATCAGTGTGCCTTGATAATCGATTTACAGAACGGAATAATCGACTATCAGGTCACGCTGAATTCTTCAGTTGATCCAGCATAGTGTGACAATCGATTATCACATAAGTGGTAATCGATTATCAGGCCCTGCGGATTCTGGAGTCAGAGCTGGTTCACTTGACAATCGATTATCACAGAGCAATAATCGATTATCAGGCCTCTCTGGACTTGGAACATCTAGACAAACCAACTTGACAATCGATTATCCTAAGGTGACATTCGACTTTCATAGGTTGCAGAACTTTGGGAACAGAAGCTGCCATGCTAGATATTCGATTATCACCAACAAATAATCGATTATCAGCCAGTTCTGAACCTAAGGCCATCGTGTAGAACAAATTGTAATCAAACACATATGTATGCGTTAAATTTAACTTCCTTCTTCAATCAATGCATTCATGTCATCATGTTCATCCTAGGCGTGTGTCTTAGGTTTATCATCATGTGCATACCGCTGTAGGGAGGTCAGGCTTTCGTGCACCTACTACAGTGGGCCCGTCCAGGAACCTTTGGGATCCAACGGGTTTTCATCAGGTGGGCTTTGCTAGTTCACTTGCGACGTTTTGTCGAGCCTGGGTCATTACCGGAGTGCAGGGGTGATCCTGTCAAGTGAGACTAAGTCAGGGGTGTCCTTAGTAGCTCAAGTCATGCATCAAGTCATATTGTCATCATGTATGTCTCATGTCACGTCAACATTCAATGTGGTTGTCATCATCATGTATGATTCCCATCATGTCCATATTCAATGTGGTAGTATATCATTTTGTTATGTGTAATAATATCCCATCAAGTGCAAATTAATCAGTTACCAAACATGCGGTTTTTCCGTACGTTAAGTACAGGTACTTATATGTGTATAACCATATATAGGTTACCACTTCATGTTCTTTTGTTAGATTCACTCCTCAGTTTTTGCTGAGCGTGTAGTTGTTTTTGCTACACGCAAGTAGACATGACGGTACAGGTGCTAACCCTGGAGGACAGTGGTGATGGGAGGATGGGCGGCACACGGACGAGTTTATTAATTCACCATTTAATTAATTAATCATTTGGGCATGAACCCACCATATGTCGTTTTACTTAATTTGGACTTATCAATTTACTTCCGCTTTTACTCTGCATTTAAATCACACATGTTTTGGAATTAATTCCCTGGCATTTATTTCATCAATTAAAACACAACCGTTTTCATAATAAATAGTTATTAATGCGTTTTTTTTACGGACGGTTCTCGGACCGCCCATGTAACCCTACCGGTCCGTTGGGTCGCGGGTGAACCGGGTCCACGGAAGGCGGGTGTTACAATTTGGTATCAGAGAAGTTCAATTTTGTGAAAAAAAACAACAACAAAAACATATTTTGTCATCTTGGTCAAAGAGTATATTCAAAAAGTCCACAGCCGCATCTCCCTTCACATCACTCCCAGGGAAAGGTACACCGTTATTTTAATTGCATGTATGACATATTTTAATTAGTTCTCATTTAAGTTATTTCCATAGAGAATGAGTCAAGCAGCAGGCAACGATGGACAGGCTGTCCCACATAAGGGGCTTGAGCACGTGAGCGTGCACACGGAAGCATCGAGCTTCACACCCTAGCAGGTCCCAGAGCAGGCAGCCCCGGGCGCGGGTCCTGTTCCGGAAGTCGTACTCATCAATCAGCCGCAGTTCGCGGCTAACTTCATGAACTTCCTCCAGCAGTGGGCTGGCGCATATGTTCCACCTCCGCCACCACCGCCACCACCGGTGGCTGTGGTCACCATCGAGAAGCTCTGGAAGAACGGAGCTGAGGAATTCTTAGGCGACCAGATCGCCGACCCCATGATCGCTAAATGATGGTTTGAGTGAATCGTACGAGTTTTGGGAAACCTTAGGGTTCCACAAGATCAGCGCGGCGACCTCGCAGTCGCATTACTTCAGGATTCCGCCTACGATTGGTGGAAACGCGTGGGAGCAGACGTCCCTGAGCCCGTGTAGTGGCCCACATTCGATCGACTCTTCCATGAAGAGTACATTCTGAAAGTGAGTGAAGATCAAACATTTCAGTCTAAAATGAGGTATATATCAAATAAATGTTGCGCATAATGAAAAATTGGGTTCTGCCTCAATTTGTAGGTGGGTTATCACATTCATTTTTTAGGTGAATTTTCAGGAGTACAGTTTGTGATAAGGGACACTAAAACAGTAAAATAAATTTGATGTCAAGCATTACACAAACAACAAAGGTCTGTACCAAAATATTGAGATAAAAAAAAGTATTAAGATTAATATTTTTTAAATATATTTAAAAAAGGATTGAAGGAGTATTGAGTTGACTCTAGAAAAAAAATTATTAATTATTGCTGCTCTCAGGTCACATTCAACGAATTAAGGAATTGGTTGAACCCTTTCTGGTTGAACCCTTTCTGGAAGCAAGCCTTTACAGATAGTAAATTAAAAAGAATAACAACAAACCAATGAATTGTGACTTCAATTGATTGAGAAATGTAACCCTGACCTCTTTGGGGGGATCTGAGCAGCGAGGTAGACGCATGCAAAGAAGAGGCCTTAGAGAATTCGACAAAATTGGGAAAACAAATATGGTGACTATTGTTGGAGGGAATACCAGATTTGAGGTTTACGACTTACCTTATTTTAGGGTTTTCAGCTCCAATGTCGGCAAAAACGGTAGGTTATGAAGGTTGAGTGAGGAAGCGACGGGAGATAGAGATTGAAGTTCAGAGTAGAGTGGATGAATTGATTGAATTAGGTGAAGTTATTTTTTGGAGGCCTTCTCGGTTTTCGGGAGGTACAGGAACAAAAGATACGTGGTGAGCTTCCAGCTTAATTTCGGAGGGTGGATGAATTTTTTGAAATATTTTGGCCAAAATTTTAGAGGGAGTATGCTTGGGACATAGTAGATTTTGGCGGAAATTTTAAAAGTTTTGGCCCCTTCTTTGCCAAAATTTTGCCACGTACAGAGCAGTAGAATTTGGCCAATATTTTGGCAAAAATTTTAAAAGTTTTAAAAAGAATGTTCTCCATTATATTTTTCACATATACATAGTAGATTTGACAAGTTTTTAAAAAAAATACTCCTTTCGTCTGGAAATATTCTTCTTGTGTTGATTTGGCACGCTTATTAAGGAATAGAAAAAAAAATGCAAAATTTTAAAAAATACACATACTTTCCGAAATAAAAGGTATTATTGAATTTTATCTTTAAAAGTCTACTAAAAAAGGAAATGGTAAGAATATTTCCAGGCGGACCAGAAAGGAAAATGGGAAGAATATTTCGGGACGGAGGGAGTAGTAAAAAAATGTAAATTTTTTAGTTTTAGAAATGAATTCCTTGTTCAATTTACTTTTTTCGAACGAGTGAAGATTGAGTTAGGTAGGTTATCGGTACATGTAACAGTTGAAGAGTTTGGTTATCTTATATATGGATGGTAACATCCAAGACTGAAACCGAGTTATCAGCATATGTAATAGTATGTCTGATATTCATAATTATCCTTGAAGGAGTCAAGATTGAGTTAGGTTGCCAGTACATGTCGTAACAGTTGAAGAGTTTGGTTATCTTGGTAACACATCTCAGACAGAAACCGGGTTATCGTTATATGTAACAGTACGTTTTATATTATTAAGTATTCGTGAACGAGTCAAGATTGAGTTAGGTTTCCAGTACATCTCGTAACAGTTGAAGAGTTTGGTTATCTTGGTAACACATCTCAGACAAAAACCGGGTTACCGTTATATGTAACAGTACGTTTGATATTGTTAAGTATTCGTGAACGAGTCAAGATTGAGTTAGGTTTCCAGTACATCTCGTAACAGTTGAAGAGTTTGGTTATCTTGGTAACACATCTCAGACAGAAACCGGGTTATCGTTATATGTAACAGTACGTTTGATATTGTTAAGTATTCGTGAACGAGTCAAGATTGAGTTAGGTTTCCAGTACATCTCGTAACAGTTGAAGAGTTTGGTTATCTTGGTAACACATCTCAGACAGAAACCGGGTTATCGTTATATGTAACAGTACGTTTGATATTGTTAAGTATTCGTGAACGAGTCAAGAATGAGTTAGCTAGGCCGGTTGTCGGTACATGTAAAAGAAAGGGAGTTTGGTTATCTTGGTAACATCTCAGGCATAAACCGGGTTATCGTTATATGTAACAGTACGTTTGATATTGTTAATTATATTATCGGTATATGTAACAATATATGTACCTGAATTTGGTTACTTTTTTATTGAGTAATAAGAATACTTTAATGGACTACGCTATACTTACACCAAATATTGTACCACATTTGTACACCTCAGTTATACAAAAATATTTTTATAGTTTACATTGACACATATGTTGGTGCGTTAACAAAAATTTAAACGGACACAAAGTGTTGGTGTTTTAAAAAAAATATTTCTACACCAAAAATATTTTTACACCACTCATCTACCTCCATCCACCACCTAATAAAATCAATGACTTTTATCATGAACTGAACAAACTAGAGCCACTCATCTCCCTTCCCCTCCTTATTCGATCTCGCTGCAGACTCCAGGAAAAAACCCCTCCACTCATCTCCCTTCTAGTCATCTCCCTTCCCTTCATTCCCTCCATTCCCATGGCCCTCTCATCCGAATCTGTTGTTGGCGGCCATGTATCTGAGAAGGAATTAATTTTCATTGAAAGCGACGACGATGGTGTAGACGATTCAAAGGAGATTGAAATCATCCATTACCATGAAGAGGAAGACGTCATAATCATTGCTGGGACTGAGAAGACGCAGTTGATGCTAGACGACGGACAGAGGTATGAGATACTCGCAATGGAGACTTCTCCGGGGATCTACAAACCTTGGGATCCGAAGACAGATGTGATGAAGTTCATGCAACCCACTTCAGATGTGAACTCTTCGGTCTCAGAGATCAATTCCAAGTATGTAATTTCACATCCAATTCATAAGATTATCGAATTTCATTTGTAATTTATGAAATTTCTACTTCATTGATACATGTGTGTTTTGTTGGAGTTGTGCCTTGATGGCCAACTGTTTATCGTTATTCTATCATGTATAGGCAGATATAATATGTTTACACATCTCATGCTAATGTAAACAAATATTATATTCCTAGATTTATATTTAAAAGATGTTTATCAGATAGTGTTTTTCTGCTGATAAGACTAACATCTTGAAATAAATATTTATCTAAATGTCCATAGTCGAGTATTAACGAGAGTGGGATATCGTTAATGCATGTGAGACTAGTGTGTGTTGGATGTTTGACTTAGTCTCATAGTCAATGACGGTGTGTTCGCATCCGCACATGGGCAAATATTATCTAGAGATAATAGGATGCCGGACTGACCCATCCTAAAGATGTTGCTTGAACTTTTAGTTCATGCTCTAAGCATCTTTAGCGCGACCACGGGTGTAACTATCCTTCGACTTGAAGTATTACGTTTTCTGCATATGTGAACCCGCATACTTTGATGCATTGTCCTAAGCCATATGAAATAAGGATGGTATACAGGCTTTGTTTTGGGTATGCCGCAGCGCGTATTCAGAAACGTAGATTACGTACATAGGATTTGTCACTACTCTTTTTAAAGAGATTAATGTCTTATGGGGCCCACTGATAAGTCATGACTGAGGAAACTGCATGGCCATACTGAGATGCTTTTATGACGTCTGTTCCTATTAGTCAGACTTGATAAAACAGTGAATGACTTAATGGATACAAGCTGGATTTTATTAATCTCTTGCATTAAGTTTAGACATTGAGACAAAGGGATACAGTAGGATTAAACAATGGGATAATAAGTAATTTGTATATTTGTAAAATAGTAAAATAAAATATTTTGGAATATAATATTATATATATAAATATTCGGTTATATATATTATATATATGTACCGATTAATGTATATATATTATATGTTGAATATTTTATTTTGGTTTGTCATTTTAATTATGAAAATAATTATTTTGACATAAACTATTTAAAGTATATTTGTATACTTGTTTAAAAATGATATTAGTATTTTATTTGATTTAAAATTAATTTTATATTAATTTTTGGTGTCAAATAAAATACACTTTGAACATTTGAGTGGAGAAGAATTTTGAAAATCCTTCTCATATCATTCATTCGGCCATGATGAGATTGTGAAGAATAAAATTTCATTGATTGATTACTTAGTGGAGTCAATTGATTTGTCATTTAGCTAATGACAAAGATTAATATTTGTTTTCTATATATGCACCTCACGCACCATTAAAACAAGTGGAGAAGAAAACCATTTTTTTTGCTTTGAGTTTCGGCCATTACAATTTAGTGAGAGAAAATATTATTTTGGTTCCACATATATCATTTTGTGTATAGAAAATATCTATAATATTTTCTAAATATTATTGGAAATATTTTCTATAGAAATATACAAGATTATTATTATCCCAAATTTTAATCTTTATATTTTATACTACTATAATCTTTAGTAGCATAAAGATTGTGGTAGACTCCGGCGTTGTTCGTGTGTCAAAGTTGGAGACCGGACGCTTGAACGGTTACGTTTGCACTTTCAACGCTCTTCCTACGACTTCTTCGTTTTTACCGCTTACAAAGAAAGGTACAAATTTCTTACTACTATAAGTTTTAGTACGTGATTCTGGGCAAGATAATCATGTTAGGATGTTAAAATTTTTAATTTCCGCTGCCTATCCTTGCATGGTTACCTTTCATGTTTTACTTTAACCTGCTGGGAATACCGTATCAGTGTTCACTTCTAAAAGTGCATTGTGATGATTATTAGTTGTACTGGCTGATTTTTAGTTTATCTAATCTCTACTACACTAATGTGAATGTGTGATATTGTGATGATTATTAGTTGATGAACTGGCTGATTTTTTTGTACAATATACAATAAGCTTAAATGGCTTAAATGTCTGTTGAATGATCTCACCAAATTAACAAACATGACAACTATCTTAACCGGCAAGTCCATGGTGTCTCTCCTAAAAGTGCATTATAGTTTAACCCTGGCAATTCAATGACAGTATCTTAACCTACGAAAATAATTTCGGTGTGCCTGATAAATTGGTTAAGGAGATGTTGGGATAATGTGTTATATGCATAGTACCAATTTGTTTATTTTCTTCTTACAACTGTGTTACACTACGTGATGATTAAATTCAAGAGCAACTCCTGACATAAATGTTTTTTTGTTTCAATTTGTTTGTTGTCCAAGGAGTAATGTGGCCATGGCTGAAGGCGGCAGGAAGGACAAAAGGAAAAAGCAGAAAGTGAGTGGTTGCTGCAGTACACATAAAAAGAAGAAGAAGGTGTAAACCAATGAAGACTGCCTGCATTCCAAATTACTTAAAATGGTGGAGGGGTGTTTGTAATGGGATGTTTTTGTATGGTTTTTTGGGTGGCCAATTAAAACTGAAATGTTATTTTTGGTATGTTATTACGTAGTATATGTTTTGTTTTCGGAGGGAAGTTTGGAACAAAATGTTATTAGATTAAGATGTTTCTTTTGGTATGTTATTATATGTCTTGGGATTTATGTATTATTTAAAAAAACGTTTCAAAGTATTCCCTTATTGTGGCTTATTAGGGATGACAATTCAACCCAAACCCAAGTTTAACCGACCTGACCGACTACTTGAATGATCTAAGCAAAACTGAAAATAAAATAATCCAAATCCAACCTGAAATTTTTTTAAAGTCGGGTCGGGTATATCACTATCTCCCTTCTTCATGTAAGTATGAGTTATATTTTGGTGACATTTAATGAAAAATGGTTGAAAATGCAAAATTTTCAAATTAACAGATCAACGTATAGAATTTGTTTATAACAACTAAATTATGTTTAACACTATGAATTTTTAATGAAATACTTAGTATTAATTTTTTTTGTAGTCAAAACTTTTTGCATAATTTTTTTGTATATGACTTTTTGTGTATAATTAAGCTATATATAATTAATATAAGTTTATAGGTCATTTTATTTGTGAATCTAACATTTGTTTTTTTAGTGTACATTTAGTCAAATTTGGTAGAGATTTATACTTTTCATCCCATCAAAAAAATTAGGTGAAGTATAACAGTGAAAAAAAAGGTGAAGTCAATCTCCTTTTCCAGTTTCCTTGGGAGCTGCGGTATAGCGAGTAAAGTGGAAACCCAAATTAGGATCGCGCTGGGATGAAATTAAGCCAAGGGTGAAATCGAGTCATAGTTGAGGTCTAGCTGTTTGTTCATCACTGCGGTATTTTCGGCGATGGAGTAATACTCTGCTAGCAACCCTTCATGACATGTGTCTGGTAAGTCACCAGTCTTATCTCAATTACGTATGGATAAATCGTGGATGAAATCCGATAGAAGAAGTAGAGAGTATGAACTAGGAGTGGATGAATTGTTAAGGTCTGCAACTGAAAACAGATTTGAGGGACAAAAAATTAGTTGTCCATGTCTAAAGTGTGTTCACACAAAATCCTGGAACACACAAACAGTTAGGGCACATCTTTTCCAACATGGTATTGATGAATCATATACATGTTGGATATGGCATGGAGAGCTAAATCCAGATGATGAACCCCCTCACCCACACAATAGACGTGTTCATGACTCATTTGACGATGGAACAGATGAAAACAGCGAAGAAGATGGTGAGGACAGGTCTTTTGAATACTCTGATTTCATGAACCATGTCCAAGGGGATTCTGAACCTCTTTACCCGGGATGCAACACCTACACTAAGCTGAAGGCACTAGTGAAATTATATAACTTGAAGGCAAAGCATGGGATTTCTTACTCATGCTTCTCTGAAATTCTGCTTTTGCTAGGGACATTTCTCCCAAAGGGCAACTGCCTGCCTTCGTCATTTGGTGAAGCAAAGAAGACCTTATGTGCTTCAGGTATGGAATATCAAAAAATACATGCATGCCCAAATGATTGTCTTCTGTATAATGGCGAGAGAGATGAAGATAGTACAACATGTCGCATATGTGGGATGTCTAGATGGAAGTTGAATAGAAAGGGCAAAGAATTGGAAGGGGTACCCGCTAAGGTTTTGTGGTATTTTCCTTTACTTCCGAGGTTGAGGAATTTCTTTAATACACCACATATTGCAAAGGATATGACTTGGCATGATAGTGGACGACAAAAGGATGGCAAGATTAGACACCCCGCAGACTCAAAAACATGGAAGGATGTTGACAGCCGGTGGCCTGAATTTGCTTCTGACACTAGGAACCTTCGGTTAGCTTTATCAACTGATGGATTCAATCCATTCCGTGGAGTTTCTACAACGTACTCATGCTGGCCAGTTTTAATATCGATTTACAACTTACCACCTTGGTTGTGTATGAAGAGAAAGTATATAACCTTAAGCATGTTGATATCAGGACCAAATCAGCCCGGAAACAACATTGATGTCTATCTTCAGATGGTAGTTAAAGACCTTCAAAGGTTGTGGATTGGTGTTCAAGTCTATGATGCGTACAGGAAAGAGTTCTTCACATTGCGGGCAGTTTTGTTGTGGACAATTAGTGATTATCCTGCATTGGGTAATTTGTCACGTAATGTTGTAAAAGGCTATAATTCATGTGTTGTTTGTGGTGATAAATCAAATGCTATCAGGTTGCGTAATTACCGTAAGATGGTGGTTATGAAGCATCGCAGGTGGTTGCCACGACAACATCCATATCGAAGGTAGAAAGCAGCTTTTGATAACACAGTGGAAAAGAATGCAGCTCCTAACCCATTGACTGGGGAAGAGGTATATTTACATGTGCAATCGTTAACTGACCATGTCTACGGGAAGACACAACCACATCCTCGTCTAAAAAAAGGAGACATCTGACCTACTTGGAAGAAGATGTCTATTTTTTTTAAACTGGAATATTGGAAATTTCTGCCGGTAAGGCATGTTCTCGATGTAATGCATATTGAGAAAAATATATGTGAGGCATTAATTGGTACGTTGCTTAATATACTAGGGAAGACAAAAGATAGGGAATCTGTGCGTATCGATATGGCTGAAATGGGTATTAGAACGGAGTTGATGCCAAAAAATCCCGGAAAAAATGAGAAGTTACCAATGGCATCTTGTAACTTATTGCACAAAGAAAAAAAGATACTTTGTGATAACTCGGGTTTGGGTTAGTACTTTTTATCCAATTTTAGACATTTTTAATACTTTTAATGTTTAATTTTTAGTAGTTTTGTGTAGTTTTATTTTAGTTTCTATTTTTTAAAATCTTTTAATTTTCTTTTAAAAATAGTAGCTTTTTAATCATTCTTTTTATTATTTTCCTTAAGAACTGAGGATTGAAGTCTACGACTTCTTCCTCTTAGCGATAAACCAGCGCGGATGCTCCAACGTTCTTCCGTTTGATTCGCAACAATCAATTCTCAACGGGAAGAAATTAAAGGCTCCTTGCTCCTACTATCCTATAAATTGAAGGAAAATTGCACAATTCAAAGGGGAACAAGACCAGGGGGAATCGTACAGAAATAACAGAGCACCGGCGGAGATGCAGACGGCGGCCAACGACGGCTCGCCGGCGTTCTACGATGGCAGGTGGCGGCGGCGTCAGAAGCTCCGGCGACTAGTGGCAGTTCCTTCAAGCTCCAATTTTCTTCAATTTCTTCATCTTCTTCAACAATTGGTAACCCTATATTTGTCAAATTTTTTTCTTCTCCAATTTCTTTGTAAAAATATTGTTTCAATTCAAATTTACATTTTTTTTTGCTTGTTGTGTGAATTTTGAAAATTCCAAAATGGTTGGTGTTCTTTTATGGGTTTTTTTAATGTTTATATTAAATCCCTTATGAATGAAAATTGATTCTTACTAGTTTCTTCAATTTTTGCGCAAATTGATGTTAAATTGGTTGAATTATAAATTTGATTTCATAAGTAGGTTGATATGTTGAATTTGGTTATCATTGAAGCTAATTTAGCTACATATTTTAGTTAAGTGATTCTTGAATTCATACGTGAATCTTTTTTGTGACTTGTGTTTTGTATAATTTTAAGGTAAATGAACTTTTTAGCCACATAAGTTGAGCGTTTTCCTTAAGATTCGTTATAGAGTGATTGTTTATGTCTTGGTGTTCTTGTTTGTTATTTTCATAAAAATTGGAATTGTTTAAGCGCAATAAACAACTCTTGATTTAATGAAAATATGTAATGTTCTTTTATGTGAATAGATTACAATTCTTATGCTTGAGTAGTTCAAGGAGACCTGCAAAATATTTTCATCATTAGACGTTAAAGTTTATTAAAGTGTATCAAATGTTCTTCATGAATACTTTGTGCATGTGAGTTAGAATGAAAGAAAGATTCGCTCTTTTATAAACTTTTTCATCTTTTGGAATCATTATTTGAGCGCTTGAGGTGAGTGGGGGTTCAAAGTAAGCAAAAGGCCTTTGAATTTTTGACTCCGGGCCTTATAGAGAGTTGACGATCCTCTATATGTGGTAAAGGATATGAATCAACTCGAGCCTTTGAATTCTTTTCTATTCTTAAGTGCGTAAGTTACGTAATATATTGTCTAAGTGCCTATTATATGTCTAATGTTTGTTTTGTGTTCGTTCTCTTTTGAATTTTGTTTTGGGTTTTTGGCGCTGTTGTTGGGTTACCTAAATTGGAGAAGTTGATTATCTTGAGCTTGTTTTCCCCCATTTTATCAAAAAACCAAAAAAATAAGAAAACATAAAAACCAAAAATATTTACTTTTCATTTAACCCCCCCCCCCTTTTTGTTTATATTTATATAAGTTTTATACTAAGTTATATTTTAAGTTCTTTGTTTATATAAGTTATATTTATTAGTTTATATATTTATTTAATTAAAAGTTTTATAAGTATTATCATTTGTGTAGTAGTTAATTTTATTTTTTTAGTGACAATGTGTTTGCATGCTAAATTGGTTTTCAAAAGTACAAATTTTCTCCATGGGATCGACCCTTACTTGCCCTAGCTATAATTTTTATTTGATTATATTTTGGGGGTTAGTTAAGGATATTTTATAAATTTTTAATTTGTTTTGGACCACACGACAAGTCCCCAACACTTTGCTCATCTTTGATTAGCATGAAGTTGCCTGAAGGTTTTTGCTCTAACGTCAAGAGTCTAATATCGATGGAAAATCTTCGAGTTGTCGGGATGAAGTCTCATGATTGTCATACAATGTTGCATCACTTGCTCCCCATTGCAATACGATCGGTGTTACAAAAAGATGTGTGGTCCACTATTATTAGGTTTTGCCTCTTCTTCAAGGCAATTGGTAGTAAAGTCATTGAGGTCGATAAATTGGAAAAAATGCAATCCCAGTTGGTAGAGACTTTATGTTTGCTTGAAAAACATTTCCCTCCTTCTTTCTTTGATATAATGGTCCATCTATCAATTCATCTTGTGAGAGAAGTCGAGCTTTGTGGGCCAGTTTGGCTACGTTGGATGTATCCTATCAAAAGAGAAATGAAGACATTCAAGGGATATGTACGCAATCGTGTTTATCCTGAAGGTTCAGTTGCCGAAGCGTATATTGCAGAGGAGGCAATTGAGTGTTTAGTGAGTTCTGAAGATTGTACAGTAGGATTGCCAAAACGTTTCCAGGGTGCACAATCTAGACCCCTGTCTGGTGCGACGATGATCACACCGACCAATAATGACTTGCACCTAGCACATTTGTGTTTCCTCAAAAACTGTGATGATGTCCAACCATACTTTATGTAAGTATTTTTTATAATTTTTGACAGTTACTTCACTTTCATTCTTCTTTATAATATTATTAAAAAATAAAATTGTTTCAGTGAACATATGGAGGCCTCGTTACTTCCTCACCATTTTTGATAATTCTCCAAAGGAGAAAGTTGGTGGATTGGATGTAAATCCTCATCCGCTCCTTCCAATAGGTGTAGTTTGTTCCATCAAACAATGGAGGCCTCGTGGTGGATTGCCCTTCACCTAAACCTGCGTATGAACTTTGAGTAGAAGCCATTGATCGTTTCTTTCAAACGGTTAAGTCTTTCAGAGAGTATTGCTCCGATACCAATTGTTAGAATAAAGGCCCAACGCTAGATGGGGGGGTGAATAGCGTTTGAAACAAAATCGCAGGAAATTAAAAACGAGAGCGTTAAAGTAAAGAGCGTAAGGAAGTAGCACACCGAATTTTATCCTGGTTCACCACAACGCGTGGCTAATCCAGCCCCCCGAGAGACTCTCTCGAGCTACACTAACTCCGTTAAGCATAAGGGTTCTTAACAAACCGATACAACTTGAGAACCCGAGTCACACGAGCCTCAACACCTTTGCTCGGAGATACCGCACTCCAAGACTTCTCACGAAGGAACAAGGAACTTCCTTCGAGTTTACAACAATGGAACAACCTCCCTTAAAGTGTATGAAAACACTTAAACACTCAGGAATAAAACTCTCGCAAAGAGTAGATATGAGTGAACTAGTAAACGCTCAAGAACACGACAATTTCTTCAAGAATTGGCTCTCAAATAGCTAAGAAAAAATAGGAATGCTTATGCAATGAAAGAGTATTGAAATGTTGAAGAATTGTGTCTGAAATGAGAGGATTTGGGTGCCATTTTATAGCCCAAAATGGGATAAACCCGTTGCTAGAATTTCCAACAGAATGAAGACAAATTTTTCAGAGACACAGGGTGATAGTCGATTGTCAAAGCTTGATAATCGATTATCCAAAGATTCCTTGTCCAAAAATTTAAAATTCTATCCGTTGGACGACAACGGTAACCCAGATAGTCGATTGTCAACAAGTGATAATCGATTATTTGTCCTCTCAGAAGATTCTGGGTTTTGGCTGCAAAGGCTGATAATCGATTATTGCATAGCTGATAATTGATTATTGCATACTTCAGAACTTTAGAAGTTCAAAGCTGCAGGGGCTGATAGTCGATTGTCACTAAGGTGATAATCGATTATCACTCAGCTAAAGTCTAGCCAACTGAAACCCGTTTTGAAAAACCGAGGTCCAAAAACAAAGTGTTCCCAAAAGTAAAAACCAGGTTTGGAAAATATTGTATATGGTATAAAATAGTGAAAACAAGACTTGTTTGGTAAAAACCAAGTCTCCAAGGTCGTATAATACGTGTGTACGGTTTTGACCGTTTTTCACGTGTTAGACCGATTGACCAAGATACAAAAGTGGTTTTTATAAAATAATTATTTAGGAACATTTTAAAAATGCTCAGAGGTAAAAACAGGGTTTAAAATATTGAAAACCACAGAGTTGGTTCGGGCGCCAAAAACCGAACGCCGAAAGTCGAACGCTGAAAGCCGAACGCCGACTTAGGTGGTTTCGGTTCTGAGCAAGGACCAGGGATTTTAACAATAAAAGAAATCATCAAAAATGTTTGTTTTTATGCACAAAAAAATATTTTATGATTTGTAAAAATTGTTTTGACTTTTTGAGAATTGAGACTTGAATTTATTGTCGGTTTTGATCACAAAAGACTGACTCGACTAAGTCTTCAATTCTTGATCTTGTCCTTGAGTCTTTTAGGTCTTGTTCAAAGCCATTCTTCACGCCTTGAGTTATTCAACGAAACTCTTTATATTCACGGCGGTTTGGCAATTATCAAAACCTGTCAGAAATGAACACGATTTTAGTTTATCGTACAAAGTGTGTTCCAACACTGCAATGTCATAGTTCCCAAAAACCCGAGCTCCAAAAATCTCCCAGGTTTAAAAGAAAAGATCGGCCGATTACTTTGACAGTGGTGCAGGCATTGAGTGGCTCAAGGTCACAGAACGTGCAAAGCCATTCTACTCCCTTGACCGTCACCCCAAAGCCAAAGCCTATATCTGACAATGTACAAAAACAGATCAAGCAGAAGAGAAAGCGGGAAGAAGTAGAAAGTGAAAGTGTCGCCAAGCCTTCTGGGGGTGGGTTGAAACTTCGAAAACGTGGATGTGTTTCAATGCACCGCGTTGTGAAATGTAAGATAAATGGACAGAAACCAACGGTTTTGTTTAATGATAAGGGACAACCGTATGGTGTGGCTGCTGCAGAGATGCAATCTTATATTGGAGTTTTGGCCAGGACAAAAGCTCCAATATGGTTTGACACTTGGAGGCAAGTTCCGGTAACCATCAAGAACAAGATTTAGAAATCTGTCACGGTAAATATAACCATACTAACACTTGACTAGTCCTTACAAAATAAATAACTTGATCATTAATTATGTACCTGTGTTTTCCAACTGACTTAGACTAGTAAATTCCTCCAATGTTTATGCATATAGTTGGGGTTCGACCTACCCCCTTCTGCACAAAAACTTGTGCTACAGTCGGCGAATTCAAAGTGGAAACAATTCAAAAGTACCCTGACATGTAAATATATTCTTCCCTTTCGAGATGAACCTGAGAGGCTGAGGACTCCACCAGAGGACTTCTCTTTCTTGGAGAGGAATCATTGAGATATTTTTGTTGCTGATCGTCTAAGCCCCGAGTTCTTGGTAAGACTATGTTCATGTAAATATCCTCATCGCTTGTCCCGAAAAGGCTATGCAAACCTGGAACATGAATGGGTTAGTACTCACTCATATATGCGGAGTTCTGTGTTAGGAGTATTCCTCTTCTACATGTACATTTTGACTATGATTCATTACTCACTAAATGAACATGCAGGCAAAAACACACAGTGGAGATGAGTCAGACTTTTGCTTTTGTTAATAGTACAAATGAATTCAGTTTTGGAGGGTTGGAATTTGGAAATAGGTTTCTTAAATGCTGGTAAAGTTGGGATAAGACACCCAGCCCTAAGAAGCCCCCGTATTTTAGGTTAACCGAGAAAATGAAGAGAAGATATAGGCGCTAAGTCTGGAAAACTGCCGACCCTAAGAGACTAGCGAATGAAGCAGGGATTATCTTAATTGTCGAAGGTATTCCTCTTGAATCTTTGATTCTTAAACTTTTAGTTTCTGTCTTTCTTGATTGTTTTTATTGATTATAATTGTTAGTTCTTTGGTTTTTGACAGTTGAGAATAGAAATTGTAGCAATTATTTCCAATACAAAGAGTTGACTTGTACGAGACATGAAGAGAATATAGGGATTTATTGAACTGAGATATTAGTGTTATCTACTTATTGAAATGTCTAAATGGTGAAACATAGAAAATAAAGCAGGGCGAGTGTTTGTGGGTATTTAATGGTTGAAATTAACATTGATTTTCTATTTTCTAATGAGGCTTAATTTAGGGTATTTAGGCATGATGTCCAAAATTCAATGTTATGCATTAATATTATTTTGGTAGGAAATTGATTTCATGAAAAAATATATGAACTTGTACACGATTATTATTATGTGGTCAGGAAAATACCTATGTGGATATGAAAAACGTCAAAAGGAAAAAGATTTGATTAATTAACTTGGGTATAAATTGCATCACACTTTATTTCTTCATTTTCATTTATGTGTTTCCCTATTTTGGTAAATGATTTGTGTCCACATAACCTAGGTGGGTGCAATTGTGTCTATTCATTGTTTTTATTGGCTTTATGCTATCATGCATATTATCTTTCACAAGCGCATCTTTTTGCTTTCCATGGTACTCCTAGGGTCTTGGAGACAGTTACTAATGTGTATCCTTGGAAACCCTTAGGATTGGGGGAAATTCTAGACAAAAAACAGTAAAATGAAACATTGCAGACTGTGCATTAGTCTAGGAATCAAAAAAGGAGCTGAGCTATTCTGGAAGTGTGGTACCAGATTTGTAGTTAAAGTTAAACGGTGTTTGAACATTTTTTGAATGCAGCCGTGCCAGTTTCCATAAAAATATTTTGGGAGAAACCAAAAGCTTAATTTATCACTAGAGAGGAGGCAGATTGATTCGATACATAGATAAATTACAGAGATCATTGATTGAATGGGATGATAAGAGGACATCAAGATCTATTTGGTTCAGGTACTCTATGACTCAATGCTAACTATGATAGAACAATTTAATATTCTCTGTATTTATTTTTCCTATAATTTTTTTAAAATTATTTTTATAATGTTTTGTGGGTCCAGAGTTCTCTTATTGCACAGGACCAGTACATATCAGGAGTGCCCTGGAAACAACTAATTAAGAGGAAACACATGATGGGAAAGGAGAAGCAAAATACTAGGCATAATAAGGGGGACAATATTTCTGACGCAGTTACTAATGAGAATGGTAAGAAAGTTGTTGTTTGTGCTCTTCCTTGTTTTTCGGAATCTCTCATTAAGAGGAAAAGAAGCTCAACGGAAATATGTGACACACTCATAAGTAAGACAGTGAAGGAAGTTGCTGTTGTGTCTCCGTATTCTGTGAAATCAATAAAGGGTAAGTCTAAGAGGAGAAGAAGCTCAACAGAAGATAGAGTTTGTGACACAGCTGTGAGTATGATAGAAAAGGAACTTTCTGTTGCGAAATTTCCCAAGGGTAACATTATTGAGTGCATGAATAGTGAATCTGTTGTTGAAGTGGAAGACAAGAACGAGCATACGAGGAAAAGAAGCTCAAGGAAACGAGAGGGCAAGCCAAAGGTCAAAACGGTCATTCGTTTTCCATATTTGAATAATGACATTCAAAAGAATACTAAAAATGAACTTGTTGTGCCGTCAGTGGAGAAACATGTGGAGCTGGACGATACAAGAAGTTTACCCGTTGAAGATGCAAGACAGGAAGCACGGGTCGGCAATTCTACAAGGGAAAAAAAACTGCATGGCTTCTCTACAATTGATGAAATTTGCTCTAATTTTGCATACACTGGCATAGAGAATGACAGTTTGTTTGGGGCTTCAAAACCTTCTTTATCTGGAAAAAGTACGTGCCATTCATTTGTTCCTTGCCAAAGGAGATCTTCTGGTCAGGTTTGTTTGAAGGGGATAAGGGGGTTCAGAGAAAAGTGCACGAAAATGTACGTGTAATTTCTCCTTACTTTCTAAATTCACAGGCTGGTGAAATAATAAAAAATGAAGCCGCTGATAATCCTTTTCATGGTAGTGACTTAGTCCAACACGTTGGTGAAAATAAGCCTGTTGTAAAGGACATGAGCTCCACTCGTCTTGAACAGGAAGCACGGGTAGACAATTCTACAAAGGCAATGAAACTGCATGGCTTCTCTACAATTGATGAAATTTGCTCTCATTTTGCATACACCGGCGGAAGCTTTGTGAAGGGAAAACGCGGGGCTGAAGATGGTAGGGATTCTTCTCAAAGGATCACAATGCTAGATAATGAAAAATTGATCGTGCCTTCAAAACTTTCTTTATTTGGAAAAAGAAACCCCCATTCATTTGTTCCTTACCATAGGAGATCATCTGTTCAGGTTGGTTTGAAGGGGGACAAAAATGTACGCGCTGTTTCTCCTTACTTTCAAAATTCACGGGCTGGTGAGATAGTTAAAAATGAACCTGGTAGTAATTCTTTTCATGAGGGTGACTTATTCCAACATGAAGGTGAAAATAGGACTACTCTCAAGGGCATGAGTAGCACTCTTCTCGAGCGGGAGGCGCCGGTGGACCATTCTACATCGGCAAAGAAACTGCATGACATCTCTACAACTGATGAAATTTTCTCTCAATTTGCGTACACTGGTGGAAGCTTTCCTAAGCGAAAACATGGAGCTGAAGATGTTTGGAATTCTTCTAAGAGGATCAGAACTGTAGAGAATGACAAACTGAGAGGGGTTTCGAAAGCTTCTCCAATTGGAAAAAACAAGCCCTATCCATTTGCTCCTTGCCAAATGACATCCTCTGGCCAGGATGGTTTGAAGGGGGATACGGGGATTCAGAGGGAAGTGTACAATACTGTACGTGTTGTTTCCCGTTACTTTCAAAAGTCACGGGCTGGTGAAATAGTGAAAAATGAAGATCAGCATCCCCTAGTTGAAACACAAAACTCTTTTAGAAGAATCCCCCCTGCTCTCACAATTTAAAGCAGAAACAGGAGAATGTAATTAATGATTTGTTGGAGGGAAAAACTGTTTCAACAAAGCCTAAAAAGGGCTCTGCTAAAACTAAACGTGCAGTGTTTATCAGGCCAACTCTTTCTGCTGCTCAAAAACGTAGTGAAGCTTACTTAAGGAGGATGCCGGATAACAAGTGGAAACCACCAACTTCCCTCAGCAAACTTCTTCAAGAAGATTATGTTCATGATCCATGGAGGGTGCTGGTGATTTGCATTCTTCTTAATCGGACAACTGGTAAACAGGTAAATTTCTTCACATCATCTTATTCTTTTTACTCATTGAGGTTTGTTACTTTTTCAAGAGAAGTTGTTCTTTTAGCTTGAAAATTCTATATTTACTATTATTGTCACTTAGTTGCAACTGGTGCTTCCAAAAGGATTCTTGCATGTGTATGTAGTGAATGAGCAACGGATCAGCTTTACTATGTTTCCAAGATGCAACATAAACAGTAAAAAGATTTTAAAATTTTTCCAGGGGGGATGTTCTAGTTGTGCGATACGTTCGTCATTGGTCATCAATGGAAAATTGCATATTGATTTTTCCCAAAGTTTATACTTTCCTTTTTTGGATGCTCTTTGCGATAGGAGAGCTAGGATTGGAGTAGTTGGGTAGGCACTTTGGGCTAGGATGTAGTTTTACGTACAGGTTGTGTGCTTTGTATGCCATGTTTGCTCTCTTACGATCTTTTCTTATCCATGCTGCTTGAGCCGGGGGTATTTTGGAAATAGCCTCTCTACTTTCGAGTAGGGCCAAGGTTTGTGTACACACACCCTCCCAGACCCTACTCACGTGGGATCCAATTGGGTTCTTGTTGTTGGATGCTCTCTGCAATACATTTGCTTGCTTTTGACTGTGATACTTTGTTGGCACAAACTGAACTCTTCTCAAGTGTTCATTATTATCTTTCAGTTTTTGGCTAGTCATTTGGCAAACTATAAGTTTGTTTGGAGCATTTTGAGAGGCAGATCCACATCTAGTCTCACTGCTCATGAACCTCATAGACCTCCATGAATGTCCTTACCCCAACACACACATATACATATATAAATAAGGTATGGGGTAATGTAGTGCATATATATATATACATGCATCTCGATATATAATGCAAGTGGGAGATTGTTGGAGTAACCACGGTTGGGAGGGCAGCGGAAATACAAAAATTTTAAACTCCCAATAGTGATTACTAGACCAAGAACACGTACTAAAACTATAGGTAGAGATAGAAATTTATACCTTCTCCAATTAGCGGTAATGATGTTGAATCGGGGAAAGGCGTTGAATGAGCAAACGTAGCCGTTCAAGCGTCCGGCCTCCAACTTTGACACAGGAACAATCTCCGAAGTCTACTATAATCTTTATGCTAGTAAAGATTATAATAGTATTTTTAATATAAAGATTATTTAAGGGATAATATTAATCTTGTATATTAAATAGTAGAAAATATATCAATAATGTTTTAAAGAAAATATTATAACAATTTTCTACAGCCAAAATAATTTTGGTACCCAAAACTATTCTCTCTTTCCTCTCCTTTCTCTTGGCCGAATTGATCAAGTGTGTGGTGTGAGTGAAAAATCCTTTTATTTTATCAAGGTGATAAAACATCAACAATAACAAAATGCCAAAGTGATTTTGTCCAAAGCTTCTCCTCCACACATTACAAAGTGGGAGACCCTCCACTCAAAGCCATGTACGAAAAGTAGGGGGATGAATTTAAAATTATTCTCCTCTCAAATGTTTAAAGTGTATTTTACTTGACATCAATAATTTTTATGATTTAAAATAAAATACCCAAAACATTTTAAAACAAGTATATAAAATATACTTTAAAATAGTTTTTGTCAAAATAATTATTTTCATAATTAAAATGACACTCCAAAATAAAATGTACACAATATAATATATAAAGTAATATGTATATACATATATGTACATGTTATTAAGTATATTACATATATATGTACCCATGCACATTATATGTATACTTATATATATATGTGTGTGCCGTGTACAAAGTGTATACATACATATATATTATATTAAACATTTTACTTTACTATTTTACAATATACAAATTAAATATTATCTCTTCTTATAACCCTACTCTTTAAATTGTTTAAAGTGTGTGACCCATATAGGCACTTATAAAACTGGCCATAGTATTGACTCTACATCAATACTATAAGAAATAAGCGGTATCTAGCAACACATTATTACCCCCAGATTATAAGTTCAGACGTATGCTCCGTCAAAACCTTTCTACGACTAAGACTTTGTATAACGTAGATCCTTTTGTCCCAATGTCTTAGCTTAGTGCAAGGGATATATAAAACAGCCAACGTGTAACCATTAAGTTATTTACTGATCAACAAGTCTGACTGATGAGAACAGATGTCTAAACTCATCTCAGCACCACCATGCATTTCCTCAGTCGTACTTATATGACTTATCAGTGGGCCCCTACAAGATATTGTTCTGCTTAAGTAGCAGTGACAAATTCTTTGTACGTAATCTACGTCTTCAAATATGTGCAGCGGCATGCCCAATACAGAGCCTGTGTACCATCCTTATTTCATACGGCTTAGGACAATGAATCAAAGCATGCGGGTTCACACATTCGAAGAACGTAATACTTGAAGTTTGAGGACCGTTATACCAATAGTCACATTAAGGACACTTAGAGCATAGACTAAAAGTCTAGGCAATGTCCTTAAGGTGGGCCAGGTCTGGCATCCTATTATTAACGATAATATCTGCCCGAGAGTAGATGCGAACACTCCGTCATTGACCAAGAGACTAGGTCAAACATCTAACTCTCACTAGTCTCACGCGCACTAACGATATCCCACTCTCGTTAATGCTTCGACTATAGACCGTTTAGAATTATACTAAGTGACAAGATGTCAGTCTCAACATCAGAAGACTCATTCTGATAAACTTCTTATAATATAATTCTAGGAATGCAATTAAGAGTTTACATTAGCATGAGATGTTTGTAAACTTAATGCATCTGCCTTTACATGATATAAAATATCTAAGATGTTACAACAGCAGTTGGCCATAAGGGCACCAACTCCAGCAATCTCCCACTTGCACTATGGCCAATCTGGCATCGGTCGAATGCCCATTGTGGTAAAGGAGTTAACACAGATACACAACTCTAGAGATGGAAAGAATTCTGGGCATGAAAAAAGACACACTACCTTTCAAGTACTTGGGAACCCCAATATGTAAAGGGATGCTTAAGAAAGGGGACTGTGGAGATCTAATCTCTCACTTTAGCAACTACATTGAGAAATGGTACAGCAAGACCCTCAGTCAGATGGGGAGATTAATTCTTATTAAACATGTCTTGTCTACCATTCCTCTCCACCACATGGCAGTCCACTCTTTACCCATATCAGTCATAAACAAGCTCCAACAGAGGATGGCAAATTTCTTTTGGGGACACACCGATAACAATAAGAGATACCACTGGACAAAATGGGAGAACATTTGCCTACCCAAGGAAGGAGGACTGGGAATCAGAGACTTAGAGGAGCTGCAGTTTGCCTACTCTATCAAACTTTGGTGGAACTTCAGATTCAACAACAACAGTTGGGCCCAATTCATGAGAGCAAAATACAGTACTCAGAACTTCTCTGAGAAACTAACTGATTCCCCCATCAGAAAAAGGATTTGCAGAATTAACGACTGAGCTGAAGAATTCATGGGAGACATCATACCTTACCAAGAAGATGAAGATGAAATAGAGGTCGTCCCCATCTCCATAAAGGAAGCCTATAATCAGTGCAGAAACCACACAACTCTGCAAATCAGTGATAAATTCAACTGGAACAAATTGCAGCTACCTAAGTTTCAGCTCTTTCTTTGGAAAGTTAACAACATCCTCCCTTTTCCTGAAAATACTTGCAAATTCCACTATAGCTATCCCTCCCAATGCCCTACATGCCTACACAATGATGGTGATATGAATCACTGCCTTCTTCAATGCAGAAGATATGGGAAGATATGAGACTAATTTTTGATGGCCCTAAAATCAAAACAGGTATCACCCTCAAGCAACACATTTTGGAGTGGAATCTCAAAACACAACATGGCACGCTTAAAGGCAACATGAGAATAATTCTTCCTGGAATTATAGCTTGGTCAATTTGGAAACACTACGCAGCTATAATGTTCGGAAATGAGGAAATAAACTTACCTCTTATCAAGAGGAACATCAAGCTGGACCTATGTAACTGGTGTTGGAAATTCAGAAAAAGGGCTGGATGATTCAAGATAAGAACCTCACTGATCAAGGATTCCAATCTTTCGCCCTGGAAGGTACCTTCATTCGCAAATGCGCAGGAATGGAGAAAGAGAAACCTCGGCCCTAGGATTTGCTGCCATTGGAGATTGTATCCATTGCCTGCGATTAAAGATGGTTGTCCCACGTTTCATTCCTGAAATATGCCTTTTATTTTTCATGTCTTTAATTTCTACTTTCGGGGCAAGGTCTTGTCCTCCTCGAAGGTGCGTTACTTTTGTACTTCTTTTCTGATCTCTTTTAATAAAAATTTTATTTAAAATAAAATAAAATAAAAATATATATATATTTATATATGCATCTCAAAAAATGTCTCTAGAGAAGAGGGGAATTCCGGAGACCGGTGAGTAATTCTGGTGACCCTACTTTAATTCAATCAATCCGCCAGGATGCTCCAAACTCTTTTGAGAGGTGCTTACAAGAGACAATAAGGCACTGTGTAAGATTGCGATGGAGGGAGCTTCAGGAGCAATGTTAACCTTCTCTAGTGAAGATATTATGATGCTGGTGGCTTAATTAAGATTTGGAGTTATAGGCAAATTTGCTAAACACATCTCCAACATCAACATTGACGACTCTCTTAAGCATGCCATGTTTGGTGGATTTAAGGTTAGCTTTTAGTCATTATCAAGCTCTTATAAATTTTGAAAGGGTAGAAGATTACATTCAATTTCTGAGAACTTGGAGGGTAGGTGAGGGACGACTATATCTAAGGAAATGGTCCTGCAGTTATCTTCAAGAGGACAACCCTTTCTTCCCAAGTATGATAACTTTCAAGAAAGTACCTTTCCATCTTCAAGAGGCCAAAGCTCTCTTCTCTCAGCCATGTCTAGTGGGAAACCATCTTAAGATGGATGGGAAGATGCTGCAAGGCGAATATATGAAAATAGCACGATTCCTTGTTGATTTTGGGAAAAGACAGTAAAGGTATGCATGGCTGAGAAAATCTTTTCCTTTCCTGTTGAGTTGGAGAAGGTGGCAAAATACTGTATTAAATGCAAACAGTTTGGTCACCACTGTCAAAAGTAAGGCCAGAAAAGGGATGTGCATCCTACTGGAAAATTCCCGCTTGAAAATTCTCAGCCGTTGGGGCGAATAACTCAAAGGGTTAACATCCTATAGAAAGGGACACGAGAGGCTGGACAACAGTCATATCTGAAAAAAAAGAATCCAAAGAGTAGGGTTCAACTGATGCCCATACATGAATGTTCCCTAGTAGTCTTGGGGAATCCTCTCAGAATGTTAAGACCAAAAATTTATTCTATCAGTTACAGGACAGAGAGGAGCCAACACCTAATATCCCCCAACAATTTGACAGCTCTTACTCACTGGTCCCTAAGTCTGTTCTGAACAAAGAATAAGCAGGGCCTTCCGAGAACAAAAGTGACCTTTGTGGTAATTTTTTAGCCAATAGTTTTCTGGCCATTATTCTTTGGGAACCTAGTGCGTCTTCATATAAATGATCTAGTGATTCACTCAGAAGGTGACAGTCTAGGTAATTAAAGAATTACCCTCGAACCATCTACATCTTTCATCCTAGGAGTAGTTAAGGTGGCAATAAACTCTCCCAAAGCCCATCATAACAATAAGTGCAACACACAAATCATAATGTATAATGTAAATTGCTCATAATGCCATCAAGAAATCAAAGGGCCAAAATGACACAAACTCAATCTTGCAATTCATGAAATCTTCATCCATGAAGGCCACCTGCTTTTCTACATATTTGTTTGTACAAAAAGTCCCTAAACCAAATAGCCACAATTCCCACGAATCACGACCACGAATTTGTAGAAAAAAACAAAAGAAATCATACTTGCAATTCAACATGTATAACTAATCCTCTGTAGGGAGGTCCAAGTATCAGTGGTCACACAAACTCTTTGACACAAATTCACAATATTTTCTTTTATTAAAAGTCTTTCATCCACCTATAGTTGATAATCATCTCGTGTAATAGTTGTGCGTGAAGGCAATTTAAGACCGGGAAGCAAAACAAATAACATTAGCTTAAATCCCTCTTTCTCAATGTTCTATTAATTTGTGGATTAGTTAATAATGACTTTTGAGTGACTATATATGTGATAAAAACGTCCGAGAATGCATTGTATTTAGAATAATTTTAATACAAATTTGAA
Source organism: Cuscuta australis (assembly GCA_003260385.1). Taxonomy (NCBI): domain Eukaryota; kingdom Viridiplantae; phylum Streptophyta; class Magnoliopsida; order Solanales; family Convolvulaceae; genus Cuscuta; species Cuscuta australis. The sequence goes on along the minus strand of NQVE01000077.1, from coordinate 5,116 downwards.
ATATAGTTTTCTTATGCGGGATTCGATCCCACATCCGTAGTTGATACCCATCTACCATTTGACTTTATTGATAATGATTTGTTTTTAAAATAGACTCTTCCTCTTGCACATGGACGTATTAAAAATGCATTTTAATCTTTTAAAATTTGCATCTGTGTGCCTAACCCATATTTAAATGTATCACTGAACATTTTAAATATATCAACATTTTTAGAAAATTCACAATCTACGATAAATTTGTGCATCATACTTGTGCAAAGAGAATTTCACCATGAGATGCATTAACTTTATTGTGAGATTGCGCAATTATAGAATGCATTGTCTTTGAAAGATAAGAAATTAAATTCAGCAGGTAACTGTGCTCAATGCATTGTCTTTGTTTTATTCTGTTAATATGCAGTAAAACTATGCATTTTGATTTTTTACTATATATATGCGTATATTATACACTTTGTCAATTTATTTGCATTTTACTTAGGTATTGAGAATGTGTTGCGTTCTAGTATAAATGCATTGTTGCGATGTTGATAATGCACAATATTAGAAATATGCAATGAGTAAACATAACGAATCAATAAACCATAGTTGTGAATGGCGAATGGCGAGTGGCGGGCGAGAGGTTCTTTTTTATGGCGAGAAGCGTGGCGAGCGGCGGGCGGTCAAATGGCGAACATTATATAAATAAATATAAAATAAATAAAAATAAATGAATATATATATATATATATATATATATATATATTGTTTAAGTCTAAACTTTTAGTCTTAACTTTGTATCAAACATAATTATCAAAGTAAAACATGAGTTAATTGTAAAAGTTAAAACAAAAAACAAAAAAAAAACAAAAAGAAAAGTAGAAAACAAAAAAAATAGAAAATAGCGAAAATAAAGACAATAAATTATATCTATAAGAAATTAAGAATATAAAGACAATAAAGAAACAATAACCATTCCAATAAAAACAATAAGAAAAGTAGAAAACAAAAAAAAAGTCTGAGTGTGACCTGCGAAGAGGACTTTACTTGCGCCGGCTCTGAGTCTGCGAAGATGTGCGCTGTTCGGACTCGGGAGAGAGAGGAGGGGCTGCGCCGGCTGAGGAGAACTTGAGGAGGGCAGGAGGCTGCGTCGGTTGGGGAGTAATTCGATCGACGGCGAGAGGGCAGAGGCAGAGGCGAGGCAGTTGAATCGATGAAGTGTTTCGATCGAGATATAGGTCAGCGCGTTTTAAAAAAAAGTCAAGGTTTTTAATTAAAAAACCCTTGACCTGCGTCTGGCGTAGATGGCGAACGCCTTTCGACTTAGAGTCTGGCGTCCATGGCGACCGCCATTGGCGAGAATGGCGTAAAACGCCTCGCCACGTCTGAAGATGGCGTCACATGGTCGCCACACAGCCATAGGCGCCTTAGGCGAGAATGGCGAGCGCCATTCACAACTATGCAATAAACACAACTTACATCCTAAATGCCTAATTAACACGAAATGGTCCAGAAACATTATCGAAACCAAAAATTTCCAACGAAGTAACAAGAAAAAGCTACACAATAAGTAAAAAAGAAGTGAAAATAGTAGCTGAAATGTTCCCTCTAAACAGCTGCAGCACCAGAGCAACGGTCTAGTGTGATCCAACAATTTCATGTAATGGTGTGAAGCATGCCAATATTTACCACAATGTTGGTATGTTAAAACATGGAATGTTCCCAATATTTTAAATCCTAAAAATGTGAATCGGGTCATAGCTGTCCTGATCAATTAAATTGCAGCATATGAACAATAATAAGCAACATCAAATTAATAGAATGTAATATGGGAATATTCTAATCTTAATACTCAAATTAGAGATAAGTATTTATCCACAGTAATGTACTACCAAGACGGGGCGTATTAACATAAGCTAGCAATTCAAGAGTTCAAAATTAAACAAAAGCTACTTGCATAAAATGCTTACCAAAAGGATAAGAGTGCAGTTTTGTGATACATAATGATATGTATAAAAGAAGACATTTGAATTTGAGAACACACCACACATATCAACTCATCAAATCAAATCAACTCCATAACTAGAGCCTCTCCAAAATTTCAAGTCATCCACATCAAAATTTTAAAAGTGTAGACCTACTAACAACACAATATATTACATATACAATATAATAAAAAAACACGATATAAAGTTGTTTTTGATTAAACAACAGGGCACATTAACTTTTATTTTCTACTTGATTAATAGTAATGGATATATGGTAAAGAAATTGCCAAATACAAATCACGTTAACAATTTTCTCCATCTTTGGTGGTAAGCGCATGAATTTCTCATTTAAAGCAAATAAACCTACATTTGAAAATATTGACAATAGAGAAAATTAATTGAGAAAATTGCAGAAGAAAAAACATAATTGAAAACTTGGTTTTAATTAATTAAATTTTTTAGCACTAGGTAGTGGGAGAGAAAGAAGTTTGGCGAAGAATTATACATGTAGGCGTGGAAAGCAATTGCTCAAAGGTAAATATTCGGAAGCAATGAAGTCCCTCTATTGCCAATACCAACGCATCCATGTTGACACTGCCCACCGGTTGCTCATTTATGCAGAACAAAGTTTTTGGCCGCCCTACCTGCTTGGCCATCTCTTTTGGACGCATTTTGGGAACAATCGGTGGAGAACAAACAGAACGTACATCTCAAAATTAAAAATAAGGGATCATTGATGTAAAAGGAAATGTAAATCTAGAATTGGGGATTGTATAATAAAATCCCAATTGGAGAGAGAGATGTGATGTTGTGCGCTTATTTTGTGGTGGAAACAGAAAAAAATATGGAAATTCAAATATGCCTCTATCTTATGCGGATCAGAAAGCAACCCTCCAACGTCCCACCATAGTTATCACGACGCCAAGTCGAGGCGCGGCGCTCGGATACTGCTAGTACGCCTAGTCGACCGTCTAGGTGACACATAATATAGGAGAATTGTTATAAATTAAAAACACTAATATAAAGTATAAATTTTTCTAATACATCAAAGTTTAACTACCAATGTTACTTTTAAGTACTTTCCTAAAAGTTTATAAAGTGCGTTACTGATGTAAGTTGGTAATAAAATAATCATTCATAATTTAAAAAGTTTAGCATTGAGTAATAATAATTAGGAAGATAAAGTAGAAGATAACATTAACTAATTTATAAAGCATTAAAAAAACAAAGCAATGGAGCCGGGGGTATGAAACACTTAAAAAAATGAAGCACTGGAGTAAAAAAACAAAAGTACTGGACTAACGAGCCAAGGCGAGGAAAGGCAAGGCCTAGGCGATGCCTAGCTGAGGTATGCAAAATAAAGCAAGGCGAGCTATCATGGCGAGAGGAATTAAGGAAGCTGCCAAAACATTTTATAAGCCCACCAGTGTTCCTTTCGTAATATTCCATTGCAAATAGGAGCCCCTAGGTATGTGAAAGGAGCCTGCCCTTGCTTCATGTTTAGAGCGTGTTCCATAGCCATGATTGAGTTCCTGTTAATTCTTTCACCACAGTGTGCGTTGCTTTTTCCAAAATTTCCATTCAGAAATCATCAGCATAAGCTAGATGTGAAACCATAGGCACCCAGTCCCTGCGTTGAAGGGGGTTAGGAAGTTTGTCTCTAGGCGATGGGTAAGGATCTAGGAGAAACCCTCACTGCCTATAATATAGAGGATGGAGGAGAGAGGATCTCACTGTTTCACTCTCTCCATATTGAAGAAGCCACAAGGGGTCCCATTTAAGAGAACAGAGAACATAGTTGCTATCATATTAGCCAAAGGAGTGACTGGATATTATCATTGAAACCAAAGGCCTTCAAAATATTTTTGAGATAATGCCAGCTCATCTTATCAAAGGCCTTAGTCATGTCAATCTTTACCACCCTCCACCTTTTTGTTAAGCACATGATGCATCTCCTCAGCCATTAGTATTTGGTCAGCAATATCTTGATTTTTCTGGAAAGCAATTTGTTCCTTAGAGATGATTTTTGGAAGAACTGATCCAATTCTACTTGCTAGAATCTTTGAGTTTATCTTGCTCATGAATGTTGATATTGAAAGAGGCATGTCTGTGGTCATAAAGTGTTCTAGGGCTGTCTTTCTTAGGAATGGGGGTTAGTAGAGTGCTCCATTAAGCACTTGGAACTGGTATTCTGGCTCTCTAAGAAGAACTCCTGTAAGACCAAATTAACATCTTTCCCAATTCTAGGTCTTCTTAAAAACTCCCCATTGTAATCAACAATGCCTGCTGCACTATGTGGATCTAGGTCCCAAACTGCAAGTCTCACTTCTTCAAAAGAGGGGAGAGAGGATAGCTTTTCATTTTCCTCCTCACTGTTAATGAAGATACGATCTAGCCTTCTCCAAATGTTGCCCTGACCCCTGGTTCCACTCCAAGTGATGAAACCTCCTGCTGCATCAAGGCTATCAAGGACTCAGGATTCAAGGCAATTGGAAAGCTCTTCCATGCACTGTAAGGACAAGAACGACCTTTATGTTCATCCATTCTGGTTATGGCATTAAAGTTTCCGCCTACTATCCATATATCTTCATTTGGATCATGATCTATCATGCTATTGTTCTATACTCCCTCCGTCCACAATTAGACTTCCCACTTTTCTCTTTTGTCCTTCCTAAAAAAAACTTCCCGTTTCTATTTTAGGAAAGTTTTTATAACTGAAATGTCCTTTCTACCCTCATTCTTCTTCTTCCTCTCCCTTTCTTCTTTCTTTCTTTTTCTTCTTCTACTGTTTTTTCGTTTCTTCTTCGGTTTTTTCTTTCTTTCTTTTTCTTCTTTTTCTCCTTCTTTATTCATTTTCTTTTTCTTCTTCCTTCTTCTTTTTCTTCTTCTTCTTTCTTCTTCCATCATCTTCTTCTTTCTTTATTTTTTCTTTCTTCTTCTTTCTTCTTCCTTCTTTTTCCGTCTTCTCCTTTTTCTTTCTTCTTCGTTTGTTTCTGATTTTTCTTCTTTCTTCTTCCGCCAACTAGAAAAAGTAAAATTTTTCCAGATCTGTGGGTTGCATCTTCGCCCGATCTAGACTTGCAGTGACAATTTTTTGATTTTTTCCAGATTTGTGGTGGGATGTTGATTTTCGTCAACGAGAAGTCTCAAAA